>PVIJ01001919.1:0-178609 GCA_004024925.1 Scalopus aquaticus
CACGGAGATGGATCACGGGTGAATTGGTGGTGGGTTACCCAAGGGGAATACAAAATGTAAAAGACATAAATAACAATAAAAATATATATTAAAAAAAAAGAAAGGAATTTTCTTTTAAATTAGCACAGAATGATGTATCTTACGACTAGTGGCACCTAGATTTGAAGAAATGAGGTATCATGCACTACCATCATCATTCCATAAAACAAAAAACATTTTAGAGCCTAAAATAGAGAAGGGGTATAGAATCGGCATAACAAACGAAGATATTTCTTGATATCCCCCTTGTTTATTGCACTCTGTCACAAGGACTTCTATCAGGGTTCTGTGACAAGTGTGAGATTCTAACTACATACGAGCCTGTGCCTACTTCATGGATGTTAGCAAAGGACATGAGGCTCCTGGGTCAGACACAAAGGACTTCATTCTCTCGGTGAAAGCAGTAGTCAGAGCTTTATGCTTCTGCTGGTTCTCTGTGCCCCTCAAAGCCTAGAGGGACATTTGCACAGGCAGTGGGTTATCTTACAGGAGAGGACACCTGAGGCTGAGGAATCTACCACTTTTCCAGGGAACAGTAAAACAAGCCGGCTTTCTTCAGGGAGATGTTACCACATCCTTCAAAGTTGTTCACTGCAAACAAAATCTGGAGAAACAGCCTGGGTAGATGGCAGCCAAGTGCTTGCATCATGACATACCCAGCAAAAATATGCAGGACGCTCAGGGCCTATAGAGTTTGCCTCTCCTAACGGCCTCTATTAACACACTAGGCCTGCTCTTGCCTCATGCCATTGCAATGGATATTTTTCTTGCCTGGAAAGCTCTTGTCCAAATACTAGCAACATTCTTCAAATCTTAGCTCAAATGTTATCTTCACATTAACACTCATCCTGGCCACCCTATTTAAGATTGTTCCCTCTACTCCTGTTCACCGTATTGTATTTTCCTTATAGCACTTATCACCTTCTAACATGCTATATAATGTACGTATTAATTATGCTTACATTTATCATCTGTCCCTCCCACCCTTTCCCCTAGAATGTAAAATTCACAGTTGTAGCAGGCAGATTGTAGGCCTAGTGCACACACCTTATATAGTTAACTCCCATCGCCTGAGTGAGCGCGGAACCCAGATATGATGGGATGTTATTCCCATGATTATATTGTATGACATAGCAAAGGGGATTTTGCTGACATAATTAAAGCTACTAATCAGCTGACTCTGAGTTTATAGAAAAGGAGATTATCCAAGTAGGTCTGACTAATCACATGAACCACTGAAATCTGGGTCTAGAGGTCAAAGACAGAAATGATAGATTTCAAGTGAGGGGCCTCATGGCACAGAAGGGAATGTGACTTCTAGAAACAGAGAACTACCCCAGTTAGCAACCAGCAAGAAAGCAGATACCTTAGACCTACATGTGCAGCTAAATGAATTCTGCCAATTCTGCAGCTAAATGAATTCTGCTAAATGAATAAGTACGGAAGAGAACTCTGAGCACCGATGAGATATCAGACCAGCTGAAGTCTTAATTTCAACTCTGTGACACCCTGAGCAGAGAATGCAGCTAAGCCAAGCCTACACATCTGACCTAGAGAAGCTAGGAAATGATAAAAAGACATTGGTTTAAGCAACTAAACTTGAGGTCCTCTGTTACATAGCGGCAGAAAGAAAAAAATATAACAGCATAGGGATCTCTGTGTTTTGTTCACTATAGAGTCCCAAGACCTGGAACAGTGGATAAATTTTGATGGAAGGAATTTAAGTGGAATTATTTTAGTTCTAGGAAAATCTCACTAATTTTTCATGGTGCTTCTAACCTATGAGACTTCACAATTTTCATAAACAAATATTCAGTAAACTAGAGTGCTCTAGCTCTTTGGTTTTGACATAAGCTGTTTGCATTTAAACAAAGGCTTTATCTAAACCCTCAGGTGCCACAAGGTCCCTGAGGCTCTCAGGTAAACTTAGTGTTTCAAGTCCCAACAATCTGCAAACTCAAAGCATAACAATGACCATAGTTTTCCTAAACAAGAGTGTTTTACTTAAAACAGAATGCCATCATAAGAAAGTTTGCAATATAATTTACTCTAAGTTATTTATAACAGTGTTCAGCGTAAACTGTCCTCAAATATCCATTTTCAGTCTAACTAATTGGTCTAGTTTGCACACTCATTCAGCAAATACGTATTGAGTACCGATATATGTTAGATGCTGAGGATCAAGTGATGAGCAAAAGAATTCATTAAGCTCACTATCTTAATGGAGATAATAGTAAACCAATTGGTAATCGTCCATATAAATAGACATTCACACACCAGTACAAGAGCACTGTGCTAAATCAGTAAAGGCAGCTCTAGTTTGAACTGTGATCTTACAAAAGACCTGAGGATGAGTAGGAAGTAAGCAAACCGAGGGAGTCACAAAAATAACCTAAAAAATGAAGAAAGATCTCCTTATAGCATTGTTAGAAATCAATGACCAAGAATGTAACACACTATTCAGTGTGGCTTCCAACAATGGCTTCCACTTAAAAGTTGTTCAATACTGCGAACATCTTGACAAAATTCTGGGAACCCACACCCTCAGCCTAGCAGGCAGGAGACAAAGCCCTCACTCTGCTGAGGCTTGTAAGTCAGCACTGGCTTCCTGCTTGGTTCTGTGAAGCAACTTCACACAAATCTGCTGCCTGAGGGCAAACAGCCTTTCAAACTTCTCTAGTGATGTCAGGTAAAAATTTACACCTTGGGTACCCACATGCCCACTATGCATCCTTTAGAAATCAGCAAAGTGATTAAGAGCTGGTATTTCCCTCCTCTACCCATAGATGTATCTTTAGGTCATTAACTTGAGAAATTAAAGACCTAATTCTCAATTAGAATTGAAAACCAGAAGCCCACTACACTGGTAGGCAGTTAGAGCAGGCAAAGGTGATGCCTAAAGAAAATTAACATCCAACATTCCCAGGACCACAGAAACATTTGCCAGAGAAAATAAAGCCTGGAGAGACCCAAGAAGCACCCAGAAGGGAGAAGGCAGCCTTCCACCCCAGCCTACGGCAGGCTCATAACGGAGCAGGTCTGAGCAGAGCATGCAGCAGCAAAGGGAGGGAGACAGACCCCCACAACGACCTATTGCCAGGGCTGATCAAACTATACCCCAGAAAAGGACAGAGTGAGCAGCCCCTGTACCTCATTTAACCCAGGACACCCCCACTTTCCCTTGCAGTCGTTCTTCCATAGACTCTGCCCTTCCAGATCTCTCTAAATAAACTTGGCCTCTAAATTAACTGCTTTGCTTAGAAGTGGCTTTGAATTCTTTCACGGCCATAGCAAGGACCCAGCAACTCTTAAGACTCAGAGACATCTAGGAACCCCAAAATCCAGAAAAAGCACACCCCTCCCCTCCAGAATAATTACCTTTTTTTTTTTTTGTCAATGAATCACTATTCCTATCTATATAATGAAACCCAAACCTGTGATTGTTGGAAAAGCTCTCAGCTGCCTGGTATTGAATTCTCACTTTGATTATCTAATAAACTCTTGGACTAACCATTATTGAGACTTTCTTTCCATTAACAATATGATACACTTCTCTGTCCACGTGTATTGCTCAGCTCCCAGAAAGATCAGGCTTCAGAAGAGTCCTGAGAGCTCTTTTAAACCTGCTAGCTAAAGAGGGCCCCATACAGAGAACTACTCAGCAGTGATTTCAACTTGGAGAGGCAGTGCCCTGCAGTGTGTAAGTTCATTTAATAGTGGCTGTTTATTTACTAATTTTTACTGTCGCTGTCCTGCACCCCACCCAGTGGTGTTTGAAGATAGCAAGGTAGTAACACTCGTGCTCCATTAGCTGCTTATGACCCATGAGTTCAGGCACCCCCATTGCTAGTTGCTGGGATGGGGGAATGTCCCATGGTGAACTATGAGCATATGCTGGTGTCCCTTTCTATCTGAAAGTAGAACATTCCTATCAGAAGGGATAAGTTGACATAGCATAAAATGAAGAAGCAGTGATCATTCATTTATATGGAAAAACTTTTGTGTTTCCCCCAGACCCAAAAAACTGTCAAATCATATCAAATAATAGATAATACTCCAATAACACTATTGTAGAGTAAAAGCAAGGCTGATGCACACAGCCTGTAAGCAGTGCCAGGGGGAGGGGCTGAGTGGGGCCCTCTGCTGCTCCCAGGTGAGAGCTTGCTTCTATCATGGCTGCTGCAAAGCAGACACCGGATGCTACTTTCACTTTTTATCAGAAAAATCCACTTTAGATTTCTTTCAGTTAGTGAAAACAGGTAGTAATGTAAGTATGCTGTAAAAATAAAGTGGCAAAACTGAACCTTTTGTAAAGCAGGGGATACCTCTACAGCCCAGTCACAGCCTGATAAACACCTGCCATCCTGTGTATGTGTCTATTGTCTGTCTCTTCCCAATGGAATGTAAGCACTATGAGGGCGGGAGTGTCTGCCTGTTTTGCTATCTTCCTGGCATTTAGAACAATGCCTGGCATATACTAAGCACTCAATAAATAACTGCTAAGTGAATAAATGGTCGTTAACCAACACTCCTTTTACATTTTTCTTTTGTTTTGGTTTTTGTTCTTTTTCCTTTGGAGTAGATTGTAGAAGGAGGCAGAACAGATGTATTCAAGCATACACAGGAAGGGATCTTTTCCTTCCAGTTTCCCCCGTTTTAGCTATTAGCCAGGCCATGGTGGCAGCTGTGCGCTGCTTCTCTGTAAGAGGATTATACAGCTCCGCCCTTGTCATGGGGCCTGCAGGAACCCTCACAGGTAGAGGATAGCCTCCCCACAACACCTGGTTGTCAGGGTTGCCACACGGCTGCTTTGAAAACAGGGACAGGAACACAGGAAAAAAGTGAAAAACTCAACACTAGCTGGTAAAGGGGCAGTGTGTTGTGCTTCTGTCTCAGCCGTGAGATAGCTTGATCCCCTCTGGGCAGCTCCTCTCAGCCTGGACCCCAGACTTCAGAGCCCAGCTCAGTCACAACCACAGCTAACTCACATGGAATGTGAGACACAGATGTGTGTTGGTGCAGGCCACTGAAATGAGGACCGTCTTACGGAAGAAAACTCAATCCACCAATCATGACCTACCTGAAGCAGTGAGAATTAAGGAGAGGCAGGAAAACTTAGAAAAGCTGTCTACAAGATTCACAAAAGAAAAAAATAAAGATGTTGTCCCAATTTAGAATAATTTAAGCAAATGGGAAAATGAGCAATTTTACAAAATTGATTTATACAGTTTTCAGGAACAGACCTTTCGTAAAAGTCTACATGCTATGTTTTATTAAAATAGTTTAAGAATAAAGAGAAAAGAAAAAAAGTAAAATATTTTAAGAATAATAAAAAGTCAAACCTTGGAATGAACTGAAGAAGGTTACAATGTTGGGATGCTTCATCTTTGCTAGAAGAATGACTTCTTTCTTTGAAGCTTCTTTTTCTTGGATGGGCATCTAAATTACATTAAGCAATAGAATAATCAGTAAAGATAATTTCCTTCAAGGAACATGCTTTCCGCTCACTTACCTAAAATTCTGCAGGATCTTACTGACTTTTAATGTCACTTCTAAAACTGATCTTTTAACAGTAGAAAACAAAATTTCTAGAAGTAGCAGAGTGTCCTATATCTGGCCAATGATTTATCAATGACATTCATCATCAAGAAAAAAGTATTTCCAGTGAGGTTCTGCTGTATTAAAAGTTTAAATGTGGTGGCACCATGCTATCATTATTAAGACATCTGTAGGTAAGTTATTTTAACATATCTCGAGTAGGAAAAGAGTGCTTTATTAAAATGCAATGTTCCAGCAGCAATCCCTGCTAAGAAAGAAAGAAATCTTTCAAAATAAAATTTATTTTACTAACTTAGTGCAGCACACAGCAGGTGACAGAGGTTTGCTTAGAAAGATGAGAAATTTCTACTTTGGGGGGATACAATTGTGGTAACTAGCTTTCAAGATGGTTCTCAACGATTCACATTTTGAATTCTTAACTCACAGAAAGTATGAGATAATAAACATGTATTGCTTAAGTTCTTAAGTCTGACACAGCAATGGATTATTAACACAGATATCACTTGAAGATATCCAGCTGACAGATGAAATGCAGAACTCTAGGGCTCTGGCAGATATCAGGCCTGGAGAGGATTTTAAGAGTGATCTGCTAGGGCCTCCTTGGTGGCGCAAGACATTGTTATTACCATGTAGTTTGCAATTAACACATCACTAGGAGGGTAACATAAACACTAGCTAGGGGGAATTTAGCAAAAATGATTCTGTTTTAAATAAATATATTCAACTATTTTTCAAAAACATTAGACTAACAATAGTAGATGGTTTTCCTCCATTCATTCAATGCAGTCAATAAAAATTTCTGAGCACCTATTACGTATCTGACATTGCTGAGGGAGACACAATAAACAAGTAAAGAAATGTGAGCAAAGTTATTTCAGATCATTATAAAGGCTCTTAAGAAAATAAACAAGGTAGTATGATAATAATTGTGGAGTTTCTAAAGTTATTAAAAACACATTTACCATATGAGCCAACAATTTCACTCCTAAAAATGCAAGAACACTAATTTGAAGGGACATATGCACATCTACATTCACCGCAGCGCTATTTACAATAGCCAAGTTATGGAAACAACCAAAGTGTCCGAGGACAGAGGAATGGATTAAGATGTAGTGTATATTGGAGGCCTCCCTGGTGGGCGCAGCAGTTAAGCACTGTGCTACGGAGCTGTAGGCAGCAGCAGCGAGGGGAGTTTGAGGCCCAGCGGGGGAGATTCCCATGTGGCACTGCAGACTTCTCCTGCCTCGACCACTGCTCCCCTCAGCAGTGTATTTCCGTCGATCTGCCTGTTCTGCTCCCCACTCTGTCTCTGGTGAACCCTCTCGCCACCCCACTCCTCTGGCCTGTACCCCAGCTTGTATGCATAAATAAATAAATCTTGGTTAAAAAAAAAGATGTGGCATATATTCACAACAGAAGACAATACGGCTATAAAAATAAGATAAGGGTCTCCCTGGTGGCACACCATCTAGGTATGGCACACCATCTAAGTGCTGCGCTATGGAGCTGTCGGCAGCAGAGACAGGAGTTCAACGCCCCGCCCGGGAGATTCCCACATGGTGAGGCAGACCTCTCCTCCCTTGCCCGCTGCTCCCCTCAGCAGTGTATTTCCGTCCATCTGCCTGTTCTACTCCCCGCTGTCTCTGGTGAACCCTCTCACCACCCCACGCCTCTAGCCTGTACCCCAGCTTGTATGCCTAAATAAATAAAAATCTTAAACAAAAAAGTAAATTAAAAATCTTAAAAATAAAATAAAAGATGAATTATTGCCATTTGCAACAATATGGTGGGACTATACTAAGCAAAATAAGTAGAAGGAGAAAGACAAATACCAGATGATTTCACTTACAAGTGGATTATAGAGAAACCCAAAAAGAGTCAAATAAAAGCAAACCCTAGAAATCTGACCATAGACTTGAGGCTATAAGAGGGGGCAGTGCAAGGGGGAGAGCAAAGCGGAGATGGGACACAATGGACTATGAGAGAAGACTATGGGTGCTTTGGGGTAACATACATCTGAAGAAGTGTGAACCATACCTCTGAAACATATACTGTGTTTTAAGTTAATGTTACTTCAATAAAGAAAAAAAATCACAAAAAAGTAATGAAACAGAAAGGTTAGTGGTGAAACTTTTGGACAAAAATGGAGATTTTTGTTATCTTCATAATAGAAGCTTTTACCTACCCATTTGGAATGAACTAGAAATTTGACTTTACCTTCGCAAAGTTGATCTCTTTTATAACACAGTGTTTGCCATCTGATTTCCCTTTGGCCAAGTATGCTTTCCCAAAGGCACCTTCCCCAATGGCCTTAATAACATCATATTTATCCATAGTCTCCAATGAACAAGGTTCCTGTGGTTAGAGCAATGAGATTTTATTAAATACTTTTCATAAAGACTAACAAATACAGAAAATTGGTGACTAAAATGTAAAAGAACTCACCTTGCTAAAACTTTCTTTCGTATTGTGTCAAGACAGAGTCAAACTAACTCTCCTGTGGTCACAAAGTGACACAGAGCTTAATGGACTGAGAGGTTGTAGCTGAGCTTTGATATATTATAGTGTTGGTATCTTAGGCAAGTCCTTTATCTCGCAAAACCATATTTTCCTAATTTCTAAAATGTAAATAACAATATCTGGTTTTGCTCGTTTGTGCTGGGAATAAAAGATATAAACACCCACTGTTGACACAGCCTTCATAGCCTAATCTTTCTCAGTGGGGATGTGCTGCCCCCTAGGGGACACTTTGTAAATTTATGGAAAGAGGGTGTGTGTGTGTCTGTGTGTGTCTGTGTGTGTGTGTGTGTGTGTGTAAAATCCTTTTATAATTTTTGCGGCTAGGATTGAATTTTTACATCTTAATATAACCTATTTTTGCATACTTTTAATCATCAGTGAATTTTTGACGGATGACACTACATGTAAATCAAGGCTTAACTGCACTGTGTATTATTTGGAACTTTACCAAGAGTTGTTCACCGTTTGTCTGTCTGCTTGTCTGTCTGTTTTTAAAGTCACGCCAACACTGGCTAAACTGCTCTCGGCAGCTCAGACCCAACACTTCGCCACGGTCATGGTCTGGTGCCCCAGCCTGGCTACTTCACTACTTCTTTTAGTGTTAGTACCAAGCATTTCCAAATTGAAATACAGATTTTATTATAAATTGCTTTCCTTGAATATCCCTTTTATGCAACAGTTAAGACAAAACGCTGACTTTTCCAAACTGAGTGAGCGCACTGGTGAAGTTTTCGAGAAATTTATCTAAAGACAGGTAGTGGGGGCTAAGATTTGGGGGTCAATGGGGGTGCGAGCCAGAACGCAGCCGGATTTGTGTTGGGGAGCGCGGCGGATGCGTAATCGGAACTCGAGGGCACCAGTCTAGGAACTGAGGGACCACGACCCTCCCTCTCAAGTAGCACCAGAGGTGTGAAATTTAGGGGCGACTCCTTCTCCCTTAGGGACATTCCAGGAGGCTGCCTGAGGGTGGGCAGTGCCAGCGCCTGACCCGAGGAGTTTGGCGTGTGGCGCGTAGCCATGGAGAACGACGCGGCCAGGGAGATTCGGCTCCTCTGCTTCCCCCGTCTGCACCTGAGGGGGATCAATTCCATTTCTTGCGGCTCCCGGAGCACTGAGGGGGGGGGGGGGAAGGGCAGCTCAGGGTGAGGATTATAGGTGACATGACCGCAGCATACCTGCTCCGCCGACTTCTCAGGACGCGAGTAGAGTCTCTGGCGGATCCGGGTCACGGCAGCCGCCGCGCCGCTGGCCGGCCAGGGCGGAGTCGCGCGGGAGAAGGCGAGCGGGACGCAAGACCCGGAGCAACTGGAAGACCAGTTCCGACAATCCACCACGAAGAGGTGTGGGAGGCTAGAGTTTGGAGACCAGGCAGCGTCACCTCCGGTCGCCTTAGGTCAGAACTCCGGTGCCTAAGAGTCAACAAGCACACCGCTCCTGGTTTAGTTTATGGTGTACCAGATGCTTTGCATACTTTATCTCTGCTCTTTGCAACAACTAGCAAAGTAGTAGTCTCTCCGTTTTACAAATGAACTGAAACAGGAAAAAGTGTTTCTCATGCAAACCCCCAAATGCAAGGAGATGGAAACTGAAAGGGGTCCTAATCTTTTGGCCACAGCTGGATGCCTCCCATGGAGGGGGTTGGGGGGGCGGGGGACGGGGTCCTCTTACAAAACTAGTGCTGCCCAGTGGCCAGCAATCTGCTCCTCTCCCAGCAATCCTCATTCCCTATTCCACGTCAAGTTGCAATCTAAAACATTTCATTAAATATCTAAGTAGTTGAAAGGATGTAATTTCCAGCAATTATAAATATTGGCACAAGTAAAACATAGTCAATGTAATCTAAATACCACTATCCTCTAGTTGAAATCCGCTGTCACCTATTTAAAAAAATAAAAAGTGAACTCTTAAAAGTCAGAAAATTTACATCATTCCTTTCTCTCCTTAAATGCCTGTCTCTGTATGTTTTTCATTCTTCAAAGTTTTACTGGTCATCCTATCATACAAATGGAAATTATACATTCTGATCATAGGCTAGTATTTTTTGTTAAACTATAATTACTTGTACAGCATTGACCAAAATAATATATATCATGATACTGACAAATACTTATTAATATAAAATGTAAAATTGTATTGGAAATTTACCTCTAGAAGATACGGAGTTTCTCACCCCCTTGTCAAAGTTCAGTTAGGATCCATAGAATTTTAGCTTTTTTCTTGAACAGAAAAAAATATCACCTTTCTCCTTTTCTTTCCATTTTTTTTCCAGAGCAGTAAGTGCTGACAAACCTCATTCATGTAAGTAAACACAAATTGGAAGTTGTGTTGTGAGTCCTTCAGTTCTTGCTTACTTGTATGTCCAGAATCATACAGTAATCTATCACTAAAACTCTTTTCTGATCTTCCATCAGAGTCTTTTTGTTACAGGGCAACCCCAATGTGAAATGGATTGGCCTGACTGTGGGTCCTCACCCATGCTCTTAAAAGGGATTTACAATATGACTCAATTGCAGGCAGAAACATAAAGCTTAATAAATTGTTTATTTACAAAAAGGGGACATGAAGAAAAGAATAATTCAGAGGGAAAGCGAGATAACTCAGGGAGTAAGAGAGAGAGATAAACCAGTTCTGCTGAGCTAGGACCCCAATAGCATGCTGAAAGCCAGGGGAAAAACCACCCACCCACCCCCACCCCACCCCCAAGACCCACATGTCTGGTTATATACCAAGCCTGGCTGCTTAACTCCACCCTTAGTTCCCAGCAATCCTCCCTTTGGTGGTGATGACATTATGGGATTTGTAATCCTTGGTGCCTTGGATCTCTTTGGTCTGGGATGGGGGTGAGGTCGATAAAACCTGTGTTTGTGGAGTTCATTCAAGGTATCTTTTCCTGCCAACATTTTGAACTTTTATTAAAACCCTAAAAATTATGACTTTCAAAATGATTTATCATCCAATCAAGACTCATTCAGTCTTTCAATAATTACATATAATTTCAAGTTCCCTTTTTTGATGGCTTGGAAATGTTTACACACTGGGGCAATGCTACGATTTAAGATGACTAAAAGGTAAAGAATACAGTATTTATGGAAACTGAGTATCTGGAAATATCCTTAAAACTCCCCCTGCCTATCTTAACTCTTGAAAAGTTTCCAAGAGGGCTGTAGGGAAAAACGGAAGCTGACCTAAGTAGTTTTGGGAACATGTTTTGACTGGAAACTATAAGCCTAAAGACAACAGGAACAATACAAAAATTCTAGTCTGTGCATTTCTTTCTCACAGGGGATCCGGGTTAATAATTTGGAAACTGTTTACATGTATATTGGGATTGAGCAGCTAAATATGGTAGATGGAGCAAGTCAGATTTCTGTCAGAGAAGCTGCAGACAACTGGGGGGGAGGGGACACATAGAATGGACCCTGGTACTAGATTAGAGCCTACACATCAGTATGAAGCCATGCTTAGCTCCACGTGCAAACACATGGAGAGGCACAGACATGACTGTGGGTGTGTGTATAGATAAGTAGGAAACTATTTCTGAGCTGTCAGCTGAGAGGGTCTAGAAGCAATGATACCCCAGTAGCTGCAAGAACATCCAGCATTCAGAACCCAGTTTCTAAACTAATGAAACCAACTACGGTTCCCTGGAGAAATAACTGATTCTGGGGCTGGGACAGAAAAGGTACATGATGAGAGGCTGCCATCTCTACTGCACCAGGTTTCAAGGAGGCCAGGTGATGTTCCAAAATGTTAGAGAAACCAATTTGGGGGCAGTCTGGATCCGGCTCTATTCGGCATTACTATCAGTTATTTGATAATGACTGAACCCAACAGGGGAAGGGCAGCCATTTCAGGAAAACACTGCCATAGTGAAGTGTTCTAGTCTTCCATTCCAGAAAACTCAGCACTGCATCACAGCACAGGACCATCAGTCCACACAGGATAGCTGTATCATCAACATTGTTGTGGGCCAGCTCAAGGCCAGTGAAGAGCCCACTGGGGGGGTTTACCATATCTTCCTACTAAAGAACATCAAGAGTGCTTGGTGCTTGGGTTTACACCAATGACATATTCAGGCTTGCCCTGCACAACGTAGGCTCCCAGCCAGGCACCCTGCCGACTCTTCCTCTCTCCAATTCCCAGTACTATTCACACTTCTCCAGATGCTCCAAATATCACACACAGTTATATGAGCAGAACTGCATTGGGAGTGGCACAGTGCAGAATGTTAGTGGCAGTAGCGGCTATGCATGGTTTGGACCCTGGTAGTTGCCCCTGACAGAAGTTGTGTTGTAGCAGTATATGCCTTGGAAGGATGAAGTATTGTAAGTTTCTCTCTTTGGCAATCTACTGGCAAGTGGCTCAAGTAAACCAAGAATGAAGGAAAAAGCAGCTGTCTCACGGTCAAGATTTTTTTTTTTTCCATAGAAGAACTAGGGTGTAGACCAGAAGTACAGGAAAGAGGAGGGTGAGAGGATTCACCAGAGACAGAGTTGTGGAGCAGAACAGGCGGATTTACTGAAATTCTCTGCTAAAGGGAGCAGCGAGAAAGACGAGAGGTCTGCTGTTCCATATGTGGGTTAGGCCTCTGGCTGGGGATGGAACTCAGGCTGCAGCAGTGACAGCGCTGAGACTTAACCCCTAAAGCCCATGAGGGAGGCCCCTCATGGTCCAAATATTGATGTATTTAGATGTTTCAATGCCTCATGATATTATAAAACCACAGAAATATTCTTCACAGTTAAAAAAGAAAGAAAAGGCACATGATAGGCCTGAACCATTTTCTTGTACCATAAAGTAAGGAGGTTCCCAGCAGACAAAAGGATGTCAATGCGACGAAGAAGCCAACCCCAAACAACTCCCAATGGCCAAAGTTAGAACAACTGAAGGAACAGGTTACTTGGCATTGAACTATACCCCCCGCTCGGAATTGGGTTGAACTCAGTAATGCTTAGAGTGAACAGAGAAAGGGAATGGACAGTCAGAACCTGGCAGGGGAGAAAATGGCAGGCACTGCTCTAACCTAGTGAACAAGGTTAACAACAGCAGTAATAAATCATGATGAGACCACATATGCCCTGATCAGATGCGACGGGACGGTGCTTCTCTGTGGCATCCTTCTTCAAAACCCTTAAGCTCAGTCTCATCATGAAAAAGCATCAGATAAACCCAAAATGAGGGACATTCTACAAAACACCTAAGCAGAATTCCTCAAAACTGTCAAGGTCCTGAAAACTAAGAAAAGATCAAAAGACTCAGTGACTAGAAGAGACTAAGGATGACTAAATCTCTAAATGTAAATAAAATTTGGGGGTGAGAGTCCATACTGCAAGTATCTTAAGATTTAAAAAAAGAACTGTACAAATCTTTAAAAGATATATTTCATATTTCAACAGATCCTCAGTTATGGTGCTACAGTGTTTTCACAACTATGTCCTCCATTCTTCACGTGAGTCTTGTTCCCTAAACAGGGGTAGGCTTATACTGTACCACACTTGGGGTCCCCTGGTAGGAGCCTGTTTCTTCTTTAGTAAAATATTCTCACCTCACTAAAGTATCATAATGTTAAATTAGATGTGTAATGCAATCTTAAATTACATGTGATCCATAACTGTTAGGACCCCTCGACCCCCCATTAGTTCCATGACACTCTAATTTCTGATAGTCCCTACATTGACCTTGGGCTTATCCTTTCTCATAATGTCTGCCACTTTCTGACAAGATCAGCACCTTGCCCATGGCTGATCATCCAACCTGGGTTCTTTTATGCATCCTGTGAAGGGGCTGTATTTAAGAACAGCTGGTAGCTAGTGAAGATCACTGATCATTACCCAGAAATGGGTCTTTTAAAAAATTTGTACACATCATTATGTTGTAATTAAATATATTTAGATCTTCAAACCTTTAGGAAACGTTAAAGAGTCACATAGTAATCACCACAAATCATAACACAAATGACAGTGTTATAGGCTGCTGTGATGGTTTACGGTTAGCATCCCTGTGAGGTAGGCATTATTGCCCTCATTTTATAGTTGAGGAGACTTGAGCTCAAAGAAGTTAAGTAATTTCTCACAATCACACCAAAAGTAAGTGGTAGCATCCAATTTTTGTTCTGACTGCAAAACCCAAAGTTCATACCCACTAAACCACACCTTCTTTTGAGGTCGAAAACTCACAGGAACTCTAGATTTTTAAACCTCATGATACTAATCTGGAAAACTTTAAATATTCAAAGATTTCCCCTCTACATTCTGTTCCCAGAGGAAAATACACATCCCTTGGGCTGATAATTATACAAATATTAATTCCTCATTTTAAACATCTATGCAGTGTGACTAAGGAACATTTCTGCGGGCATTATCCATCGGACACTTCTTGCCAGCCAGTTCGCTGTTTCAGTTCTGACACCCAATCTGAATTGTCATCTTCTTCCTCAAAGTCCCTGTGAAAAAACAACTTGGATAGTGAGCATCCATTTTAGGATAGTAAGCCCCAGCAACTAAGCCCCAGTATTGATGGGCTCAAACCCTAACAATATTTACATTTAAAAAAAAGTAAGGCTTTAACAGAAAAAAGTTGTTAGCTCTTCCAAAAGATCACATCACTCACCATTCCTGTAACTTTTTCAATGTGTGACCTAGTATCTTAAAAAAAAATAATGAATCCAAGATGACTGATTTTAAACAGAGCTTACCAGGAATTCTGCAATAATACTTTAACACATTAACCATTTCATACAAAAGATCAAGATTTAAGTACTCATTTATGATATAAAGTAATATAACCAGGTTCTGCTAAACTTGGCGTTACTAAAGTATTTAAATCACACACCAAAACACACAAAATTTTCTAGCTATATCACAACGTACGTGTCCTCCTCATCCAATCCAGGTTCGAGTCTCTCTGGATCCAAAATGACAGACTCATGACCTCCATCAACACTGTCTGATGCTTCTGTGTCTTCAGACAAAGGGCCTTTCAAGAACCCTTCCGAGCCTTCAGAGGAATATTCATAGAAATTAAGTCAATTTAAAGAGTATTCACTTATTTCATGGACTAACGTCCTTCAAAAGTATGTTGACAAATTGAGGACAGTGGTCACGTTCTAGCTTTCTTGTGTAGGACCTGCCCCAAGATACCTAACATGAGTCCCTGCATGCCATAGGCCCAGTCAGCATCAGTATTCACATTAAATTTTAAGACAGTACTTTCTTCAAAAGAAAAAATTCAGAAAATTCTCATCAAAACTCTTAAACATAAGATTCTATATTAAAGCATTATTTTTTTGATAGTTGGCGTACTATTAATTTTCTTTGCACTTCTTCCTTCCCCAAGTTTTCCCAACAGAAGAGACTATAGTTAGGAAAATTTTTTAAAAAGCACATTCATGCTTTAAAAAATTTTACAATGGTCATTACTTTCAGATGTTCCCTTACCGAATGACCTCACATAAAGTTGTGGACTAAATCTTACATCAATCTGTCTACACTTTTTTCTAGAATTTCCTGAAATGACAAAACTTCATCATTGGATCAGAAACAGAATCTAAGGTCTATCATGGCTAACTCAAAATTCATAACCACTAACCTGCCCCCTGCATCCACCTCTCATTGAGGCTCTGTAATAGTCAAGCCATAAAAGCACAGCTCTCTCAGGTCACATGAAACACATCTCTAAAACTCTCTACCTGTGTATTGTTCTCCCAGATGATAAACTCCTTCAAAGAAGGAACTGTGTTATCCTTTTTTAAATCTTTACTTAGCATATGTAGGCAATGAACAAATACTGACCAAAGAAATATAGCTATATCTATTACAATAAATACAGGAAAGATTTGCCATACCTTTATGTGCCCTACTTGATATAATTGGTTTTAGATCTTAATCTAGCAAAGTGGCTTTAATAACTGAATTATCAAAATTATACACATACACACACACACACGTACACACTCTAAATGTAGTCCTTGGTCTACACACTTATAAAGAGTATCATAACAGCCATTTTGTACAATTTTACAGAAGTGAAAATGTCTATAGAAATTTAAAAAAAATCAAATCTTAATTGTTCATCTATTTTGACTTCCATTCAATACAGCAAAAGGAATGTTAAAGTCCCTCAAAGTTTACAATGATGAAGTTTGGACTGTAAAGTCACTGAGCAATGGTGTATAGCATGATGAAAATAGACTACCCCCAAAGAAAACAGTCATGTGATTATTAAAATACACAAAGAAATGAACAGATAGAAGTAATGTAGGTCTATGGGAAATTTTAATTTAATGTGATTGGCTAGAAAAGATTCAAAAAAACCTAAAAATGTAATGCTACAAATGATTTTCTAACTTTAAAATTACAGGACTTCTGGGATGGGGGATTGGAGAGTATTATTTCATGGGGACAGAGTTTCTGGTTTAGAAGACAGAACAGGTTTTGCAGAAGGCTGCAAAAAGATACAAATATACCTAATACTCCTAAACTATAACCTAAAAATGGCTAAAATGGTAAATTTTATGTTACATATATTTTATCTCAATTTCTTAAAAGTCAAAGGATGTCCATAGCTATGTAACAGATACAAATCACCTGGTCTATATATTGTGTATGTTTCAAACGCCAAGCTGAGATCAGCATTCTTAAGGATGTTCAACAAGGTTTCAGGAGTTTCTCTGAGCCACTGCTTCCGGGTGTTATTTTCACTGTATTTTATCACAGAACCACCTAGTCGTGAAAAGATAAAAATTAGTACTAATTAAAAAATATTTTCAGCATATATCTTCCAAATCATATTCCAGGTAAAGCTATTTCTATCTTGCTTTCTACTAAAATATCTCACCTGCTTGCACAAGGATTTTTCTGGTGTGGGATACCAAACATCCTTCAAGGAATGACATTTAAAAAATCTCTAGCCCATGAAAAAACCAGTAGAAAATGTTCTAGAATAAAATCATAGTGCTCAATCTGACTACTAACCTTTGTCATCCTCTGCTATCAAACCAGAGCTAAGTATGGGTGCATTTTCCAAAGCTGAAAGCGCTGTATTGGATACATTTTTTCCCCACTGTCGCCTAAGAGGACTTGGTGAGCTGGCTTTCCTTGGATGGACTGATTTCTTATCTGATTTTAAAATAAAAATTAGGATCGTTAAACATATTTTCTTGATTGTTCATCTATATCCACTCACACACTCTGAAAATAATACGGAAGTATTTCTATTCTTTTTCAAACTCAGATCTAACAACAATGTTCTTTCAAGTCTAAGTAGTGAAGGAAATGGAAAAAATACAAATGAAGGTGAAACTAATAATTAGAGAGAGTTTTTAAAAGTATTGTATATTTACTTACATATTACACCATAACAAGAATGAAATACCAAGGGGACTCACATACACATTGGAGGACATGCCTTTTATGGTGCAGAGCACAAAAATCACTTTTTTCCCCCCCAAAGGCACTTATTAATAAATACTATTCTCTCTTTTTATGAGTAAACAAAGTATTTCTGTAACAGTCAATAAATTATTAGATAAGCAAAAAAAAATCTGCTTGTCCACCTACTTATGACACCTAAGACCTAGTAAGGTGGAAACTGACACCCCTTCCACCTTCCCCAATCCCCTGATACAATGATTAGAATTTGAATAACTCACCTCTCTCTTCACTGTTTACTCTCTTCAATGCACTTTCAACCAAGTTCTTATTAATGTTTTCTAAATCACTGTGGCTACACTTTCTACCTTGTTCTTCTTGCTTTAAAAGATTTGAAATACAGATTAAAAATGCAGGAATTGTTACAAAAAAGGTGAAAAAGTGTGCAAAGTCAATTACCTTCATTTTAAATAGAATGATTAAAAGACATTAATAACTACAAAAACACATACATACACGTATATTAACAGCCATATGGATATGTATGTGCACATTAAAAACAATAATATACAGATGTATATTAACATTCATATATATTAATACCCACAAATATAAACACTGCAGTTATGAAGAGGCTATATGAAAATGCAGAGATGGATCTCCCTAATGGCCCAGCAGTTAAGCGCTGCACTGTGGAGCTGTCGACAGCAGCGAGGAGACACAAGTTTGATGCCCGACCAGGGAGATTCCCACATGGCACAGCAGACCTCTCCTGCCCGGCCCGCTGCTCCCCTCAGCAGTGTATTTCTGTTGCTCTGCCTGTTCTGCTCCCTGCTCTGTCTCTGGTGAACCCTCTCGCCACCCCGCACCTCTGGCCTGTACCCCAGCTTGTATGCATAAATAAATAAATCTTAAAAAAAAAAAAAGAAAATGCCAGAGATATTGGAGAGCTCTTCAGAGAGAAAATAAATAATGAAAAATTTCAACATGGTTTGAAATCTTGGGATTTTCATGCTAGAAATACCAAAATGAGACATTTTATAAGGTTGTTATTTATGATCAAAATATTCCCACTTAATTCAGTAATCTTCCAAACTATCTAAACTTGATTCCATGAAGTATAGGGACACACTGTCTGTCCTTACACTGAGTCTGCATCTATTGTGAGACGGGATATATACCCGAGCTCCCAGACAGTCTCCAGCACAGAGGCTCTCAATCTGTTGAATGAATAAAGCATAGGCTGTGGGTAATTAGAGGGGATCATACTCAGTAAAATAAGCCAGAAAGAAAGAGAAAAATATCGAATGGTTTCACTTATAACAGGATTATAAGGAAACCAAGTAGCGGAGGGAGGGAAGGAAAAGCGCACAAAATGGAATAGAAAAGAACACAAGGGACCATGGAAATGGATCACGGGTGAATTGGTGGTGGGCTACCCAAGGGGAATACAAAATGTAAAAGACATAAATAACAATAAAAATATATATATAAAAATTTAAAAAAATAAAGCATAGGCTGTGGCTGGCACCTGCTGTCTAATTTCTACTGGTGGCTCTCACATTTCTCTCCCTTTACATTCAGGGACCATCATTAAAAGGATCCTCCCACAAACAAAGGCATCAGAGTCTTGGAGGGGTGGTGATGATGAGTAGATCTTAAAAGCCCCCAGGACACCCCCACTGAGACAGCAGCTCCGACACCTCCCAACTCAGGTCCAGGCTCTGTCCCCACACCCTCAAACCTTGCAGGCCTGCCTAGGACTCTCTACTTCAACTCTACTGTTACCTGACTTGTTTTGTGATTCTCCATTCTGTTTAAACATCACCCTGTTCATTCTACAAAAACACACGGATATGTGCACCATAGGTGATGTCAAAATTACAGTGGTGCTGCCTGGGACCAGAGTCAGGATCGCCTGCACAGGCCACAAGGAGACTTTGAGGAGGCTGGGAATTCTACATCTTGATTGTGGCAGTAGTTACATGGCTATATGAAATCACCAAAATTCAACAAACTGTACACTAAAAATGGGTACATTGTATTGTATGTGAATTATGCCTCCAGAGAGCTGGGGAAAAATAGACAGACATGCAAAGAAAGCAAAGTACATGGGCAGGAGATATTCCACTTGTGGCAACACAACAGTGGGGTGTTGCTACTCACAACCTGAAGTTCATTCTAAAATGTACAAGTTCAATTACTAATACTTCCATAAATAGAATCATATGTTGTTAATACATCTCACCGGGACTCCGTTTTAGAGTTAAAATGATTGAAATATTTAAGGAAAAAATCAGTAAGATACGACTTGTTGAGGTAGGGGTGACAACGCTGGCAAGTGGTTGGCTGTTCCGTTCCCGACTCTCTTGCTGCTTTAGCATGAGAGAGCTCCCAGCACACTGGGTGAAGTGAGGTGAATGGGACTTTGAATGTCAGGCTGAAAAATGTTGACTTGATTCATGGGATAAATGTTTTTAAACAGAAAAATGTTAAGATCAAAATAGCTATTTAAATATGATTTAGACAGAAACAAGAAATCTGATATGGCTGTAACATGGATGAACCTTGAAAATATTGCACTATGTGAAAGAAGTTAATCACAAAAGAACAAATATTGTATGATTCTAATTATATGCTGTACCTAGAATAGGCAAATTCATAGTGAGAAAAGGTAGAAGAGAGACGTCGGAGGTTGGGTGAGAGAGGAACATGGAGTCACAGTTTAGTGGTTTCAGTCATTGATTGGGATGGTGGGGCAGAGTGGAAATGGTTACACAAAACCATGCATGATTCAATTTGATGCTTAACAACGGTAAATTTTGTTAAGTATATAGAACAATTTTATTTTAAAAATTCATGCTAAAACAAGATTTTCATGAATGCAGGGCACAGGTCTCTCACATCTGTGTTAAAACCATTTCTCATCAATAATTAAAAATGAAAAAGCAAACAAAATAAATGGTGATCTAAGTGGCTCAGCTGGCAGTGGAGTACAACAGCTACCAATTATGACACAGGCAAAAATGGAAAACTAGTGAAGTGGAAGGATCTGGTCAGTCTTCTAAATATCTCACAGCACCTAATGGTACCAGGTAACCCAGGAGGCAGCTGCTTCATTAATGTAATTTTAAAGCACTTACCATTCTGCTGCCTTCATTTTCCAAAGCTATCCTGATTCTGCAGGGGTCTGCTTAAAAGGAAAAGGGAAGGTAAAAGAGAATGCATGTAAAGGCCCACTTTACTAAGCTCCTGATGTGATGTACAAAAAGCTGGAGAGACAAGTGAAGATTTTAAAGTCAAATAACCAAAGCATTAGCCTGAAGAGTTGCATCAAGCTTTAATTGCCCTAAAAATACACCTCAGTTACTGAAAGAGACGGTTTTCTGCTATTTTATCCCTAACATTAACGTCTCAAAGTTAAGACACCTCTATTCACGGATGCACTTGGAGGTAAGCTACTCTGCTTATTTGAAGGTCAGCATCACTTTCAGCACAAGTGAGCTCCAAGAGTCAGAAGCCATGCTTTTCCTGCCAGTTCCAGCAGGTGGAAGAAGTATCCCTTAGAAGTGAGCCCTCTATTCCCTCACAAGTCAGGAGGGCAAGCTGGCAAATAGTCAGAGGAAAACTCAGCTCCTTTGGTAAGGATGGCTCCTGCCTGATTCTCCTCTGACAGGGTCCTGCCTTCTGCCATTCCTTACTCATTCCACATCTGAAAAACTGCTATGGGACATCGAGGAGGAAGGCACTGGGACACAACCATGAGCAAGTGAGGCAAGATGCCTCCCTCTCCCAGCCGTCCTTCTTCTGGCCTCGGCTGTGTGCAGACACATTGTAGAGATGGTGGCACTTCTTCAGTTTACTCCTCTCTTTTTAGAAATTGTAAAGCTATATTTTTCCAAACTATTCAAATTTCTCTTCAAATATGGAACTAACAACGAAACAGAGAACAACAATCTTTATGTCACTAAGATCTTCAAATGAGGATTTTTTTTATCCCTGGCGAACTAAATGTATAAGTCTCAGTATACAATTATGTCTGAAGTAACAAAATGAAAATTTTAATTTGAAGAGTATCTCTACAAATCATCTCTAGTAATTTAAAAAATATTTTTCCTTTTTCTGTTATATCATGTTGTAAAGTGATTAACCCAAAGAAGCGCCCCACAATTCTTACCCTTCTTATTTGGTGTACTATGCTTAGATTTTTTTGTTTCTTCTAGTATCTTCTCTCCATATTCTGTGATGATCTGAAAATTTTAAGTAGACAATTTAAAGACATGAAATGCACTTTTCCTTAGATACTGCCATTATGTCATTTAATTATCAACTTTTCCTTTGACACTGCCATAATGTCATTTAATTATCGACATTCTTCCCCACAATAATATTTAACGTTGAAAGGTAAAAATGCCACTTAAAGTCATCCATGTTAAAAAGATAAATAAATTCATGTAATTTAGATAGACTTTTGTATATGTCTAGGAAATGATCTGGAAGGCTATACAAATTATTCCTGTGGTTATACTTGGGGAATAGCACTGTAGAAAGGAGAAGAGGAAGAAAAAGTAGTTTTAACTTTTATAAAATATACTTCTTCATTATTTGAATTTTTACAAGCACACATAACATGTGATTGTGTTTAAAAGATAACAAACCATTTTACTATTACTTGAAAACTGTTCAGTCAACCCAAACGTATCATACCTCCGGGGATAAGCACTTCTGGATAAGCCGAGCTAACGTGCCTCTGGAGAGAAGCGTTGTAGCCGAAGGGCGATGTGAAGGATTCTTCTTAAACATCTGCTTGATGAGATGCTGAAGCTCACAGGAATAATGAGATGGCAGTGGGCGCATGGATCCCTGACAGATTTTGAGAATAAGACTTTTCCAACTATGTGCCTGAAACTAAAAAGTAAAATTTATTGTTGGGCCTTCCCGGTGGCGCAGCGGTTAGGCACTGCGCTGTGGAGCTGTCGGCAGCTGTGATATGAGTCCGACACCCAGCTGGGGAGATTCCCACATGACTCCGCAGACCTCTCCTGCCTCCCCCGCTGCTCCCCTTAGCAGTGTGTTTTGGTTGATCGGCCTGTTCTGCTCCCCACTCTGTCTCTGGTGAACTCTCTCACCGCCCCACACCTCTGGTCTGTATCCCAGCTTGTATGCATAAATAAATAAAATCTTTAAAAAATAATAATAAAAAAATAAAATTTATTGTTAAAAGCAGACACAAAGAATGAATGTGTAAATGAAAAGTATCAGCTAAACCAAACTAATATATTTTAATTTTATAAATATATCTTCTGCCTGCTCATTTGTCTTTTTGGAAGTATCCTTCAGATATTTTTCTAAAATCGTACAGGGGCTTGGGGGCAAGATAAACATCACTAAGGAAAATGTCCCCATCTAGAGAGTCTTACCTGCCATCAGTGTTTTGAGTACTTTATCAGTCACAGGCAGATTTTGCAGATACACATTTTAATATATTTTAAAAATCAAAGTAACATACATCTGGCTTTAAAAAGTCAAATAATATTAAAAGGCTTGTAATAAGTATAGCTTTCATTTCTTCACTCCTCCAAGATATCTCCAGGCCTGTTGCCCAGCAATGCACTTGAGACGTTCCCAATGTTAAAAGTTCTGCTTTTTACTATTCATGTCATCAAAGTAGCTATTAAAATTTTACAAGTTATAGAATGGGATATAAAATGACAGACCAGAATACTATTAAAACATTTACTCGTATAATGAAAACATTGGAATTAACATTAGATGCCAGCCTTGGTGTTACTTGTGTAAGAACATGTTGGCATTCTGACTTGGAAGTGTATTACCTATTAGTGAAGATATGAAAACGAAAAAGTCAACATATAGCAAAAGAAATAGTCAGGTAATGAAAAATAAGATTGAAATTGCTTTGCCTCAGACTTTTTAATCATTATGAATTTCAGCACATCTTAAACATTTGAAAACTACTTTTGCCTTCAAGCAGGTAAGACAAAGATTGTGGGGCAAATATTCAGGGCACTGTACTTCTTAATATTCTCACTAAGACAAATAAGAACATGCTTAAAGTTAGTTTAGGAAGAAGATCAAATCAGAAAACTAAAGGATAAAATCATTAGATATAGGGATTTTTAAAATAATTTTATTTGTATACAATGGTATCCATTTGGGCTATATAATACAATCACATGTTTCAAAAACATGAATGCCCAGGATACCCTGAAATATTTTAATTCAATTAGTTTGGCATGGACATAGACATCAGCATTTTGTTAAAGCTCTTGTTACAAGCTGTTCAAAATTAATCAGAGGAGGGCCTCCCCGGTGGCGCAGCGGTTAAGCGCTGCGCTGTGGAGCTGTCGGCAGCGGCGATGCGAGTTCAATGCCCAGCCAGGGAGAATCCCACATGGTGCGGAGACCTCTCCTGCCTCGCCCACTGCTCCCCTCAGCAGTGTATTTCTGATCTGCCTGTTCTGCTCCCCGCTCTGTCTCTGGTGAACCCTCTCGCCACCCCACGCCTCTGGCCTGTACCCCAGCTTGTATGTATAAAAAAAAAAAAATTAATCAGAGGATATTATAAGCTGTTTCTAGTCAAGGAAGATGAGTTCTTGTTAACAGTACATGCTTTCAGATTGAGTTACTTTTACCTAGAGGTGGCAAAGGATTTTTCCTATCATTCATTCTCACAAGCTTTACATATTCTCAACCACATTTATAAAAATACTTGCTAAAGTCAAAGAACAGAATTTCTCTCTGTGCAAAGCAAACACCTAGTAGGGATTCAGGGTTATACTGTTAGTTCTGTGTAATAAACAATGGTTGAACAAGCAGGGCAAGTTATTTAACCATTACCCTCTTGTTTGTTAAATTACTTCTTAAAATATCTTGAAAAATATATAATACAATAGGGCAAAGTATTTTTTCATATTTTAGCTAGAGAAGAAACTCACATGATAAGCAAAAAGATTAAGTATAAAAATGACACAGACACTCTGAAAAACAGCTTGGGGTTCCTCAGTGTGATGTCACCTTACCCCTGTGAGAATGGCCTATATCAAATACTGGAGACAACAAGTATCGGTGGGGATGTAGAGAAACAGGAACACTCATCCACTGCTGTAACATACAACACTGGTGGGAATGTCATTTGGTGCAGCCTCTAAGGAAAATGTGAGGAAGATTCCTCAAAAAAAAAAAAAAATCCCATATGATGCTGCAATTTCACTGCTAGGTATTTACACAGAGAATATGAAAATATCAATATGAAAAGATTTATTTATGAACTCCTGTAATCATAGCAGTATTATTCCCAATAGCCAAGTCATGGAACCAACGTAAATGCCCACTGACAAGACAACTAGAAAAAAGAAGTTGTAGAATACACATTCAATGGAATACTATTAAGCTATTTAAAAAGATGAAACCGTGCCTTTTATGCCAAAATGGATGGATTTTGAGGTGATTATGTCTGGATGATTTAACTCATTTGCAGAATATAAATAACCAAAGGAAACAAACTGGAAAAATGCAACAAAAATAATTCTTAGACTCTGAAAAATATATTGATTGCCAGAGGGGAGGGGTGTGGAAAGGAGGGGACTGAGGAAGGATGGGATAGGGCATTGGCACCAGAGCTTTGGCGGAGGGTGAGAGAAGTATGTGCACACAGGGAGGTGTGAAGTTGTACTCCCAAAATTACTGTTATATAAATGAGTGGCAAATTAATAAAATTTGAGGAAAAAATTTAGAAAGGTTAAAAAAAAGTTTGGTGGTGTCTCAAAAAGCAAAACATAAAATTACCATATCTTAGCTATAAAACTTGAAAACAGGAATTCTAAGAGATACTTGTACACCCATGTTCATAACATCATTATGCATAGCATAACAACCAAAAGGTGGAAACGATCTACATGTTCATTAACAGATGAGTGGATAAAGAAGACATGGTATAAACCATAAAATGGGATATTATTCAGTTATAATAAGGATAAAATCTGACACACACCACAACATGGATTAAACTTGAAAATGTTTTGCTGTGTCAAATTAAGTCAGACACAAGAGAAAATTTATTGCATAATTCCACTTATATGAAATATGTAGAATGTGCAAATTCACAGGGAAAGAAAGTGGGTTAGAGGTTACCGAGACTCAGAGGTGAGGGGCATGGGAAATTAATGTTTAAGGGGTACAGAGATTCTATTTAGGATGATGGAAAAGTTTTGCAAATAGAGAGCAGTGATAGGTGTACAATATGGTGAAGTAATTAACACCACCAAACAGTATACTTAAAAATGATTAAAATGGAAAATTGTGTTATATATACATACATATTTTACCAAAACAAACAAACAAAAAAGAATAGCAGAAAAAAAAAAAAAAAGGAAGGGAAGGAAGACAAAGAGAGTGAGAAAGAGAAAGGAAGGAAGGAAGGCAAAATATAGAACTACCAAAAAGAAATAATGGAAATTTCTCATTGGTATATGCTATAAAAGTGGCTTAAGGCAAAGATGATAAATATAGAAATACATGAATACTTTCATAATGAATTCATCCTAGGGAAGCAAACTGATGATTAGAATTTAGCACATTACTTAGGATGTAGCCAGCTATGAGGAGAGGTCATCTCTTTCATTTTGTTCACCATACTTACAGGATGCTTAAGGGTGCAGAGTTCATACAGAATGCATCCCAAGGACCAGATGTCACTGGAACCATAAAGAAGTAATGCAATTATCATATGAAAATAGATGTCTTTTCCAATATATAAAAAAGAAAAATTATTCTATCTTTAATAATAGAGATCACAAGTAACTCCTAGTTATTAAAATATATGGTAACTTTGATCTAACACATAGATGCATACTAACAAAGGCTCACAATAAAACTGCCTGCTCCCCAGTCCCTAGCCCTCCAAACCAGGGAGATTCAGCTATCACTTCAATAGTATCGGTGTAAGAAGAACCATTTATGAACTCAGAGGATCATGGTTACAAGGACTGAGGAGGTCACCCAGTGTGGCAAACACCCAGTAGGAACTTCCATCACATCTCTTGGTGGAGAGCTCTCGTCCTCAGGCACATCCTATGCCTCTGCTGGATGGCTTTAAGACATAGTGTTCTTCCTTACCATAAAGCAAAATGTATTTCTGGAACTCTCTCCACTCCCTGCGTTAGTGCTACATTCCAAAACAGAGAGGGCAAGACTACTCATTCTTCCACCAAAGAGCTCTACAAACATCCAAAGAGTTTTACAGTTTGCCTTCTACACCTACCTTTCTTCATACTAAGCATCTCCAGTTTCCTCAATGATTCCCATCACCTGCTTATCATCCTCCAGACTTTTGCTACAGAACATTCTTTTTATTTTAACTTGTGGTCTTGGCAACTGTTTCCCCAACTTTTAATTTTTTTTAATTTGAAACCTACAGATCAGTTGGAAATGCCCATGTTTGCTGTGTGGGCATGCTGTTTACCTCTGTGTATACACATGGATATTTATAAAGAACCTCTTGAAAAAAGATAACTGGTATCAAACACTTCACCCCCACCCCCAGCTCATCAGCATGTATCTCGCAGAAGCAAGTACACTCCCTCAGAAACACAATACCATTATCACATCCAATAAAGTTAACCTTAAGTCAGTAATATTGTCCAATATCTTCTCCAAATTCAAATATCTCTAATTGTCCCCAATTTAGTCAATTTTACTCTTAAAGGAACCTGTTTAGTATGTATTAGATCTTTTTCAGAAAGCAGCTTGGCAGAAGGTAACAAGAACCCTTAATTGTTTCTGCCTCTAGGCATCCCCCCCTAAGAATGTGTTACTAAATAATGACACATTTATGTACAAAAGGTATACTAATCACAGCACTGTTTATGGTAAGTCAAACTGGAGACATATCATAAGGCAACAACAGTGGAATGCTATGTATATTCTGGTGGAAGAGGCATGTGGTAAAATATTATGCAACCATTAACAATATTTATTAAGAGTTAAAATGCGATGAACTTAATATGATATAAGGTGAAAAAAGCAAGACACTCACTTGTCTATAGAATACATAAACTAGGTTTAGGGAGGAAAAGTGAATGGATGGAAAAAAATAACAAATGTTACTAGTTGCTAGGAAAAAGTGGGTAATTGCCATTTCCCTTCTTTTATATCTCTACATTACATTTCCAATTCTCCCCTTGCCCACCCACTCCACCAATGGGTACATATTACTTCTACTTGGGAAAAACTTATGTTTTAAATCATAAGATCCCCATCTATCAGTCAAGTGCTTATTTTCTAGTCCTATAAACATTAGCTCAATAACATAATCCAGTGGTCCCCAAGTTTGTGGCACAATGGAATCAGCTGGTGATCCCAATAATTCCTGATACTGATTACACCCCACCCCAGACACTGTGATTTAACTGTAATGCTACAAGCTGGGCTTTAGGATTTTTAAAGCAGGAACAGCAAAGTTTGAGAACCAGAAATATAATTTCTGATTACTAATATAACTGTTCCTAGAAATGACTGGCCTTTCAGCATATTTTACATGTAGCTCTACTTGGCTCTGATTAAACAACTGGAAAACTATGACCTCCACCTAGAAGCCTAGGAATTTAGATTCTACACTGCTCTCAGATGTATTTTTTAAAAACCAATCTTAATTACCAGTGACCCTAGCCAAATAAGTACATCACTTACCTTTTATTGTTGTAAGGCATGTTTTCCCAAATTTCTGGGGGCACATAATAAGGTGTTCCCACATATGTACAAGCAAACGCCATGGGACTAAAACCATTAAAAGGTAGAGAATGAATATAGGACATTCCAGAATAAGGATGTTTTGATTAGTGTTACTACTATCAAACAGACACATACCTGGAGAGAAGACGGGCAGATCCGAAATCTCCCAGTTTGACTTTTCCATTTTGGGTAAGGAAGACATTCTGCATTAAAAAAAGAGAATATTGTAAAAAATATAATCAAAGAAATAAAGGAAGGAGAAAAAAATAATAAAATAATGATAATAACAATTGAAAAAAAAAAGAGCTCGCACTAAGTCTCTGTCATTCAAACAGATGGCAGAGGTCTCCTGAGAAGCTGTCTTTTGAAGCTTAATGATGATGGAGATTAAGGGCAGAAATGCTGACAGCTAAATTTCAGAGTGGACACAAAAAGACAAGACACCCTCTTGAAAGCTACACATTCCCCTGCCCTGCTTGGGACTTCAGGATGATGTCTTGGAAATCTACCAAGCAGGCTTCAGATTGTATCAGCAGACCCGGATGGCCAGACTGGAAACCTGTGTGAGCCCCAGGTCTCAACCATTACCCACCTGACAACAGGGACTTAGGGAGGGCACTGGGAAAGCTTGGAACATGTTAGCACATACTGTTAAATGAATTTAATGACCTTTTTCTCAGGTACCTTATTTGCCTAATAAAACTAGTATGTCGATAAATATTTCTAAACCAAATAAAAATGTCCCAAACAGAAATACAATAACAGGGAAAAAAAAAAAGACTAAAAGAGATTGTTTTGTTTTGTTTGGCCCAAAAATGTATTCACTTACCTTAGACTTGATATCTCTGTGTAACACACGTTTCTTGTGAATATGATTTAGTCCAAGACACATTTGAGTAAACCAATTAAGTACCTATAAGGAAAAAGCATGCAAATCTTCAGGAATGCCATAGCAACTTAAAATTTCAAAGAATTGGCTCTATACCTTAGTTTACCTGGTTTATATATGTCAGTACAGAACTCGTAAAAATAACATAGTTCAACTAAGATTCTGTGTTCCCCAGAGAAATTAAGAAAGTTTCAAATCCAACATGTGCTCTTACATGTGATCCAAATAGCAAATTATTTTAATAAAACTACTATATTTATCTTTTAGTCAATCAAATAAGTATTTCTTAAATATATATATGTGTGTGGGCATATATATATATGCGCATATATACATATATATATTGTTCACTAAGAAATGAATATGCTACAACTTTTTTTAGGATAAACATATCAAATTTTCATTCACTTTTTCAGAGCATTCATATGGTAACATTTAAGACATTGGTGGCATAGTGGTGAGCATATGTTACATTAAAACATTTTGTTATATTGTTGACAACTCTTTGAAGCCAGCATTTTCTGCTTATAAATCCCCACTTAACAGTACTCAGAATTTTCAGGTAACTAGTGAACCTATGGTTAAATGTCAAAGTGATCTTTTTTATTTTTCCTTGCTATGGTGATTCAAATTTGAAACCAAGGGTGACCTCCTTCCATGGAACCCACATTTTTAACAACACAACCTCTAAATGAAAAATATTTATATAGTACACTTTTATAACATCTTACACCCTAAATTAAATTAAACCTCATAAAAGTTGCTTATTTAAATGGTTTCCTTAGTTAACTCATTCCAATAACATTGAGTATATAAGCTTCCATTAATAAGACAGTAAGTTCTAGATATAAGAGAATATGGTAAACTTAGGTTCTCTAAAGAAATAGAAATGCAGACTTCATTCTTCTGCAGATGTATCACCAAATACAAAATAGACCCATCTGCCTTCCAACATTTCAATACAACAAATATCTAGATTTTTAACATCCAGTTTAAAACGATGAGCAATTTATTCTAAACATGAAAGTTTTATTCCTCAATATTTTATTTAGTTCACCTATTTTACTTCCTAAAAACATCTCAGGGATCCACATCCTGCCGATACTAAGCAGTAGCACTGATATAGCAATGAGTCATTTCTGACTAGCATATCGGTTAATCATAAACACTTACATTCATTTAACTTATACAAATTTCATGAGAAAAGCTGCTTCTAAACCTTAAGGAAATTAAGTTGGTCTCTTACCACGTCTTCAGGAAACAACTTTCCTTTCTGATGTTTAATCTTTTGCATTAGGTCTCCTCCATCACAATATTCCATCACAATATACAGATGTCCTTCAGCTAGAACGAGTGTAAAGCTCTTTAGCAAAGTCATAGAGGTCACGAGTCAAATTCAGAAATGCACTTATTTGGGAGAATTCATATTTACCTTCAAATGATTCTTTAAAGGCAACAATATTGGGGTGTTTCATTTTGGCTAAAAGAACCGCCTCCTTCCTAGAATTCTGTCTATCAGTAGAAGACTAGAAAAAAATTTTAAAAAGAAAATATAACAAATGGGACAGCAATCTAAAAAGCTCCTGCACAGCAAAAGAAATGATCATTAAAACAATAAGACAACCTACCAAATAGGAGAAAATATTTGCACACCATATATCTGACAAGGGGCTGATATCAAAGATCTACAAAGAACTCATACAACCCAACAAAAAGAAAACAAGGAACCCAATCAAAAATGGGCTGAAGAGATAGACAGTTCTCCAAAGAAGACATTCAGATGACTAATCGGGACATGAAAAAGTGCTCATCATCACTCATCACCAGGGAAAGGCAAATCAAAACCACAATGAGAGGGCCTCCCTGGTGGCGCAGCGGTTAAGTGCTGCGCTGTGGAGCTGTGGGCAGCGGTGACGCGAGTTGGACGCCCGGCCAGGGAGAATCCCACATGGCGCAGCAGACCTCTCCTGCCTTGCCCGCTGCTCCCCTCAGCAGTGTATCTCTGATCTGCCTGTTCTGCTACCCACTCTGTCTCTGGTGAACCCTCTCGCCACCCCACACCATCTCACACTGTAAGAATGGCCCATATCAAAATATCCACAAACAAGTGCTGACAAGATGTGGAGAAAAGGGAACCCTCTCACACTGTTGATGGGAATGTGGACTGGTCCAGCCCCCTATGGAAAACAGCATGGAGGTTTCTCAAAATATTAAAAATGGATCTACCATATCATCCAGCAGTTGTACTCCTAGATATCTACCTCAAGACTGCAAACACTAACAGAAATTGATGTATGCACTCCTATGTTCATTGCAGCACCATTTACAATAGCCAAGTTATGGAGACAACCTAAGTACCCAAGTACAGAAGATTGAATTAAGAGGTACTATATATACACAATGGAATGCTACACAACAATAATAAAAGATGAACTCTTGCCATTTGCAACAACATGGGTGGCACAGGAGGGGAAATGCTAAGTCACGTAAGTCAGAAGGAGAAAGACAAATACCAGAATGTTTCACTTATATGTGGAATGTAGAGAAATAAAAAAAAAAAAAGAGTGAGTCCAAAGCAAATCAAAAACAAACTCTAGAAATATGACTGTAAAACTGAAGCTCCAGAAGGGGAAGGGGTCAGGGGATGAGACAATGGAGTGTGGTAGAGGACTATGGGTATCTCGGTGGTGGGCATGGAGTGGTAGCATATACCTGAAAAGGTGGGATAATATATTTCTCAAGAATATACATTGTTAACCAATATTATGTTTAAAAATTAAAATATGCATAAATACACTTCCTATAAAATAGATAACTTCAGCTCTTTGATCTTGGCCACAGAAGCAAGATGACGAAGGGACCGTCATCCATCATCTGGAAAGCGTTGCAATAAGATGCACACCTTGTGCTAGGGCTGTGGCTCTAAAGCCCACCACCTTCAGAAGTCGGCCTGAGGCAAATGAGGCTGCCCTGCCAAGTGGAAGAGAATGCAAAACTGCAGCACCAAAACTTAAGGACAAAATACCACCAGCACTGTTCAAATGAGGCACCTAAGATTCAGGCATGGGTTCTATGAAGGAACAACGCCTAAGCCCAAGAGGGCAGCTGTGGCAGCATCCAGTTCATCTCAAGGATTTCAACAATTAGTCACGCAATAAAGGTATGGTTTGAAAAAAAATAGATAGTTTTAAAATAATATAGTATGGTTTGTATGACACTCCAGTACCAGATGCATTTTAGGTAGGTCTTTGCTCTTCATTGTATTTTTTAATGCTTTTTCATTACCAGGAGTTGCTTTGGTAAAGACCCCTATACCCTGATTCCAAATTATTCTCATTGAGATAAAACAAACAGCAACTGCCACCCAAACGTTGATTATTTTTCTCCCTTTTCATCATTTACAATATCTGAAAAGCCACATAAAATAGATCATGATCTCGTAAAGCTAATGAATAAGCCCCTTAGACCTTTTATACCAAGGAGCGATTCTTTGTTAAATCTCAAGCGCTTACTCTCCTATACACATTGCACACTTTGTACACTTTCATATGTGCATGAGCTTAGCAGTGAGTGACCTTGGGAAGCCTGATCTCCTTCATGGCAAACATCTGACGACTGCTCTCCTGCTGAACCAACAGTGCTCTGCCGAAGGAGCCCTCCCCGATCACTCTCAGGACTATGTAGTCATCCATGTTGGGGCATCCGCACAGCCCGGCTCCACTCACGAAGTCACCACAGGCTCTCCCAAGCTCTATTAAACACAGAAATACTTGAAAATTAATTTTCAAAAGGCGAAATTAATCAAAGTAGCTCTAATCATCATAAAACAGGACATCGGCAATTTATTCCTTTTTTCATCCAACAGTAGATACTGAGCAAATGCTGAACAAACCTCTCATGCTCCCTGCCCTCACTGACGCCCAGTGCAGACTGCATCTCAGACCTTGACAAGTCTTGCCAAAAGAACCTTGCTGGCATATAGCAGAAATATTCATGGAAGTTAGAAAATTATACTTAAGCTGAAGCCTGTAAGATGAATGGAAGTTGGTGAGGCAAAGAGAAAGAAAAGAATGACCCAGGGAGAAAGAATCACATACTTAAAAGCAAAAGAGACTTGTGTTCAGTTCAAGGAATTGAAAGAGGACTGTAGCAGGCTGGTAAAGCAGGCAGGGCCTTATCTGAAGGCCACTGTAAGCCAAGTTTAAGTTGCTGGATTTAGGTTAATGAACGGCTGTCTCTGAAGGATTTTAACCAAAAGAGCAATATAATCATATCTGTGTATTAAAGAAATCAGGCACTTTGCCTGTGATTGGACTGGACAGGGGAGTGAGCAAGAGGGCCAGAGAGAAAAGGCAGAGCGGATGGAATGGAAAAGAATGGTGCCAGTGAAGAAAAAGGGAAGGAAGGAGCAGCAAGATTTTTGGTGATGAGATTTACCAGGGACAAATAAGGAGAAGGGGCAGGGTGAACTCCCAGTTTTCTGGGGGATACTAGGTGAATGGTGACAGCATTCCAAAAGGAGAGAGGTTTTTTGTTTGATTTTTCTGGAGATGGGAGTGTGGCAGGGGTAGAAGAAGCAGGAAGAGAAGGAAGACAAGTGTCTTTTAGGACATTTTGAGTTGAAAGTGCCTGGGACTTCTGTATTCCCAGGACGAAGCAGTTAGATGGATTGCTTAATACAAAAGAGAGCTGAATATAAAGTCTCTAACACGTTGCCTGATGCACAGAAAGCCTACAATAAATAGCAGCTATTTTCATTATAGTAATAATTTGATAACTGGAAAGTTTACTTGGGGTTGTTGTTTGCTTTGCTGTGTTTTGTTTTGTTTAATCACACCACAAAAAATTATAAGGCTCAGAGAACATGGCAGGTAAAGCAAAAATCACAGCAATACTGCCATCCGTAATACTTACTTGTATTATTCCAATTTATCATAGAATTACCAGAAAACCCTAGAAATAATTTCTCCACATAACCAAATCAGATGCACTGATTTGAAAAATAATTCATTTCAAGAATATTAGATCTTTTGGTATATTTAGGGGACAGGAAGAAAAAGTTATGTGTCACTAACTGACCGCTAGTATTATATGATTTCACAAGGATGCCTTTTTTTTTTTTTTCATATTTAATTCTTTCTTTTCCTTTTGGAGTCCTCACTTTATATAATGGACAAGCATCCACTGACTTCTCTCCGCCGAAAACTACGTTTGGTCCTTTCTGTTCACATTTCCCGCTGTTACTTAAAATTACACCCATAAGATCATTAAAATACAGTCTGAACGTGGCAAAAGTGTCCCTTTACACGTCTGCACCAACCCAAAACTAAGGAGGCGACTTGCAAATATCCAGAAGTGGGATCACAGGTGAGACACAGGCTAAGTTGAGAAGGTGAGCTCTGGGTGACCTTACGATGGGGGAGACCACTCCTCCAGATCAGCGGGCAAGCCCCAACCTGCGCTGTACCTGCGCAGCGCCCGGAACACCGGGGGCAGCGGTGGGGCTGCACGCTTGAGGCTAGCAGTCCAGGCCCTGGGTGAAGCTGGGGCGTGCGTCTCTGAGCGCCAGGAGCGCGTCTCCGACTCTCCCCACCCAGCCCAGGAACCGCCTGCTCCTATGCCCCATGCCGCGACCACCCGTTGCACCCCTTCCAGCGAAGGCGGCCGACCGCTGGGGCTCCGCTCACCTGTCTCCGGGGCGATCACAGTCCTCTCCCGCCCCGACTGCTGGCGCGCTTCCGCCGGGCGGGTCCGCGAGTCGTCTCTCGGTTTCGGGCCCAAAAAACCGTCTGGGACTGGCGGGCGGCGCTGTTCTCGGAGCCGCCGGGCTTACCAAGGGTGCGTTGTAAAACTGTATTACGCTGCTCTTGAACAGTGCCTTTGAGGGAATGTGTCCCCCAGTAACATGAGTTCTGTCCCCAAATTATAAATTTCACAGCACAGCACTCAGTTTACTCTGTGACGTTGGTCGTGGGGTGGTAGAGGGAGGCACAGAAACAATTGGTCCCCAAGGATGTCCACACCCTACCCCCAGGAATTTGTACAAAATATTAGATTACTTGGCAAAGGTACTGGGCATTAGGACTTCAACACAACTTTTGTTGGAGGGGAGTGGGACACAATTCAACCCCAAACAATCAGCAAGCAAACCCCAAACAATCAGCAAGCATAGACTTGATGAGGATGGGGAAGAGAACAGACCTGCCCTGCTTTTTTTTTTTTTTTTTGCATCTGTTGCCAGCTGTGAGAGCTGGGGGAGCTTTTGAGTTGAGTAATTATTGTAAATAATAAAATATTATAGATAACATATACAAGTTACTAGGAGCCAGGTACAGTTTTGAATAAGTTAATATATATAAATACATTTAAGGACTCCATAAGTGTTAGCTATTATCTCACTTAACCTTGAAAGCAACCCTAAAGGTAGATATCATTATTATCTGAGAGAAGAGCTCTCTCTTCCCTTAGGTCCCAAATTTCATAAGCACAATTAGAACCCAGGTGGTGTGGTTCCAGGATCTAGATCTTAACCCCTCCACTGCAGAGTCAGGTGTCATTTAATAAGGTTAAAACTAAGTCCCACCCCTTGCCCAGCAGAAAGGTTTGGGAGACTAGGATAGATGAAAGGGACTTGATAAGGTTATTACGGGAACCAGTCCCTAAGACAGATCACTTTGAATGGAAGCAGGGCCAGGGCACATTCTGTGTCTAAGGTGAAGGCCCAAGACCAGACATCCCAGCACTAACCATCCCAAAATGACTCCCCAGTTGTGAAAAGCCCTTGAAACAGGTTATAAAAGGGAGCCCCAAATCCTTCCCATGCAGATCTCTCTTGTCTCACCTTCTGCTTCCCTTAGCAGTGTATTTCAATTAATCTATCTGTTCTGTTTTCCACTCAGTCTCTAGTGAATTCTTTCACCCCAGTGCCTCTAGCCTATATCCCATTCTTTCCCACAAGATGCTTTAATGTCAAAGAGATGGTGCAATGGTAAAAAGTGTCAAAGATGACCAAGTTATAAAGTCTGAAAGGGCTCCACTGCGTTTATCGACAGGAGGTCATGGGTCATCTTGACGAGAGTTGTTTAAATGCTATGATGAGGGAAAAGCCGAATTGCTATAGTTGAGGTGGATAGGCAACAGAATCCTGGAATGTAGGATACTTTCAAGAAAGTCATCTTCTTGAGGGGAAAAAACGTCTGCAACAAACTCCACAGATCGGTTTATGGATCCCACCTCAGACCAAAGAAATCCAACACTAAGGGCTGCTAATCCCATAATGCCGAAGAGAGGATTACTGGGAGCTGAGGGTGGAGCTGAGCAGGAGATAAAAGCTGAAGAAGATGACAGGACACACAGAAGACAGGAGGAGAAAGAAGGATGGAAATCCAGAAGAGGCACATGGAGCAGAGAGACTTATAAAGAAGGTGCACTGGGGCCTCCCTGGTGGCGCAGCAGTTGAGCGCTGCGCTGTGAAGCTGTAGGCAGAGCACGATGCGGGTTCGACACCCAGCCAGGGAGAGTCCCACGTGGTGTGGCAGACCTCTCCTGCCTCGCCCGCTGCTCCCCTCAGCAGTGTATTTCTGATCTGCCTGTTCTGCTCCCCACTCTGTCTCTGCTGAACCCTCTCACCACCCCCCGCCTCTGGCCTGTACCCCAGCTTGTATGTATAAATAAATAAATCTTTAAAAAGAAAAAAAAAAAGAAGCTGCACTGGCCTGGACTGATTGAAACAGATGTGGGTGAGAGACCCATGGGGAGATTAACTAAGACAATGTTCATCTGGGTTTTGATTTTGCTCTTTAACTCCCAGAATTGCCTGGCTATTTCTGACCCTTTTGTATGGGTCCCTGCCAAAAGGTGTTTTAGACTTTTGGCAGGCTTTCAAGATTTACTTTGGGCCAATCGCATTTGGGTGGCCTTTTACCCACGAGGGGTTGGATAACATTGGGTGCTTGACCTAGATACTATATTTTTTGTCTTCTCTGTCTTTTCTATTTGTATTAAAGTTTCTTTCCACAAAAGGTCCTATATGTTTTGCATTGATGCGGCGGATGGCAGAACCTATTTAGAATGGGCAGGTTTGGGGGTTTTGGGGGTGCCCCTCTCCCTTCCCTGTAACAATCTGAGAAAGAAATCAGCCTTTAGTTGAAGCCTCAAGAATTGGTGGACTACAAAGTTCCCTTTGGTAATTCTGGAGTGTCCTTGGACATAACTCTTCATTTTGACTTGGAAGCAACATGATTACTCTTTCTTTTCCAAAGTATGTTTACTAATAAAGCCCTTAGAAACTGGTCTAGGAGTGGAGGGGGGCAGGAGGAGAAATTCAGCTATGAAGAGGAGAGAGGGTGATAATAAAGGGTGGAGGGGAGCACAAGATTATGGGAGTTTCATCACTGAGGAAATTATAGTTATACATTGAAGGATAATAAGAAGATGGAAGCAAAGTAAGCTGAAAATACTGAGGCGATGGGCACAAGGAAAGTCTCATTGATACTGAAAGACTGGCTTTGGAGCCCAGTAAGAGGGTTAGTCTTGGACTAGAGGGAAGGCATGCGGTCTTTTATTTGCTTGATTCTTCTGGTGGTGAGAGTGTGGCAGGAGACAGATATGCTTCTGAGGCCCAAGGAGATGAGGATATATATGGATGTTAGAGAAGGAAAGGGAATCTTCAGATCCTCAATTTTCTCTATGAAATGGAAAATGAAGTCATCTATAGAGTACAGGTGTTGGGGCAAAAATCTTGAAATGGGAAGTTTCTTTTTTTACTCAAAAATTTACATGTATTAGTTAGATGCAGTAAAATTCTGAGGAGTGAACTTCTGATTATTGCTCTCAGAATGAGAAGAAACTAATGTAGACAAATACTATTATGCTGCTTGGGAACAAAGCCAAGTCATAGTTGTATAAACATCTCTACACTTCTCTCTGACATTATTATGGTGAAGTGGTTAATAGTGAGACTCGGGAACCACAGTAGTAAGGAGTTTGGATTAATCCAAAATTGAGATTAAGCAGATAAGCAAGACCGAAGAAGACTGGGACGAGAGAGTTAGGGTGCTAAGGTAAGGATGTTGAAATGACCCACCTTGGTATCTAGATTGAGACCCTGTGAAAGAAGTGAAGTTGGGATTGGCACCAGCTAACATATTATTGCTAGATGTATATGGCTATTGAGCACTGAAAAAGTGACTAGTGTGAATCTAAATGTGTGTAAAATATCCTATTAGTAATTTGGTATACTGATTATATGTGAACAGATACTTGAAATAGATTGAGTGAAATAAAATATATTATGAAAATGAATTGTACCTGTTTCTTTTTACCTTTAAACCATAGCTGCTAGGATATTTTAAACTCCACTGGTAGCTTGCACTATATTTCTAGCTCTAGTTAGGTTGTAGACGGTCATGATGGGGGAAAGGGAGCATTTGAATGAAGTTCAAGAGCATAAAATCAAGATCTCAGGAGAAGAGCAGTTCTTAGCAAGCCAAAGTCCACAAGGAGCCTGGGAAGCAGTTGCTGAAGTTGGATGCAAAGTTCACTGGAATGAGAAGGAAGGGAGTGACCGAGAAGCCATAACAAGACATTACCTAGGAGAGAGGAGGTCGTGATCCAGTGCAGGGTTATAGGTACTTTGTGGATGTGCAGCTTTTACATTTGAAGAGGTCTAAACCTGTACTCCTAAACACAAAGTTATATAAATTAGATACTTCAATAAAATAAAAACTAAATTTTAAAAAACTCAAAAATAAAATCCCCTCCCTACTCTAAGGATAAACATTTTACACTTCCTTCTGATAGCGGAAAAATGGGGCTTCAAAGTTAGCCAAAGGCAGTGCCCCAATTGCTTACAGGTCACTATGTTGGTTCTGCACCCGTGCGCACAATTGCAAGACTACTCAGGTTTAGGTAACAACAACATTGGGATTTATTTAACAAACAGGGAAAAAGCAAAAATTACCAGTCAACATATGGCCGTTTACCTTACTTAAAACAATGTCCAGTCCTTTAAGTCCCAGAAAAGTAACAAAGGTAGCATCTTCCTACCACTGCTGAGGTGGAGCTCCTCTTCCAAACAATAGGACACGTTTCCACAATGGCGTCTTCCTGCTTCTGCCAGAGAGTAGGCCAGGTTCCAGCTCACGAGGATGACACAGAACACAACTGGAGATGCTCCCAAAACTGTCTTGGTGCCCCAGCACAGCACCAGGCCAACAACACTGCAAACAGCACTACAGCGGCCAGACGGCCCATCAGACTGCACTCACACATTTTTGGAAGGTGCCCGCTTCGGGCCTCTGCCTTCTTCCTTCAGTTGCAGTAAAGACAAAACTGGGAGCAGTTTCTGTCGCTCAGCTACTTGCAAAGCCTGCAAAGTTGCTGGCCCCAAAGTCACTAAAGATTCAAAAACATTTCTTCTTTTTCTACATTATGACGACTGCTTCTTTCATTCCTTCAGCTTGGCGACTGCCTTTCATTCCTACATTGTGGCGACTGAATCTTCTTCTACCTCATGGCGACTCCTTCTGCTTCTCCTTCAGTCCCTTTTATTTCTCATCAAAATCTCCACCCCAAACTGCAGAACTTAGCATTTTCCCTGGGGCTATTCATTCTCATTAGCAAACCCCTCGGACTTTGGACTCAGCCTGGTTACATTTATAATATACTTACTTACAAATTATAATTTTATTCTACCCACAATTTATTTTTGCAGGTGTATAGATTGAAATTTCTTGTCCCCAAAGCGATTGATGATTTACAGCCATTCTTTTCTCTACAATTTTGAAATGTAAAATTGAACATTTACTGTTTCCATGTGGTCTTAATGTAGTAATCATGTCAACTAAAAGTTCCTTGTAAAGTTCCTTTGTAAATTAGAAATAAAAGCAAGATGCAGAATCATACATGAATTATGGTACCATCTATAATAGTGCAAACAAAACCCACACCTCTGTGAATATGTATTTATGTGATTATATCTGTGTCAAATTTACAGAGATCACTGAATATTACCATACTAGCATTGGTTACTAGTAGGGACAGTGAGATTGTAATAGAGGGCTTATATTTGTAATTTTTTTTTAAAGATTTTATTTTTGCATAGAACTGGGGTGCAGCCAGAGGTATGGGGGGGTAGTGAGAAGATTCACCAGAGACAGAGTGGGGAGCAGGCAGATTTGCTAAACACTGCTAAGGGGAGCAGCGGGTCAGACAGGCACGGTCTGCCATGCTACCCCTACTTCATCTCTATCTACCATCTCTGGCAAAGAGAATTCCTGAATGAGCATGGAACAGATGACATGGGATAGCTCCCTGGCCAGGATCAAACTCAGACCTCTGTGGTGATTGATGAAAACGTGATTGTGGTGACAGCGCTGAGACTCAACCCCTAGGTGACCAGGGAGGCCCCTTTTACTTTTATTTATGCATACAAGCTGGGGGTACAGGCCAGAGGTGTGGGGCGGTGAGAGGGTTCACCAGAGAGAGTGGGGAGCAGAACAGGCAGATCGACGGAAATACACTGCTGAGGGGAGCAGCAGGCGAGGCAGGAGAGGTCTGCTGTGCCATGTTGAACTCGCGTCGCTGCTGCCGACAGCTCCACAGCGCAGCGCTTAACTGCTGCGCCACCGGGAAGGCCCCTATTTGTATTTTTAAAAATACAACCGAGGTACCTCTAAAAAACCCCAGGAACTGGAGTCTCTGTTTTTCTTTGGATATTATTGTTCATTGACTAGCGACCTTTGCTCTCCAACCCTCATGACCCAGTGCCTCTTATTTACATATTTCAGGTCTGCCACATAGAAAAGAATCTTAGTTCTGACTTCAAATATCTCTGGAAAGGATAGTCAAGCTTCAACCAGGGGATCAGGCAGGTGACTTGGTACAAAATGCCTGGAGGGAACTTCATTTTATCCTTCAGAAAGATGAAGTTCAACTCTTTAACTTCATGGTAACACAATCTTTAAAGGAAGGTAAAGACTGAGATTTTGAATCTAAGACTCTAAGACTTCAAATTTCACACACCGTATCACATCTTTGGAGATCACTTAGCTTGGAACATCTTAGATAAGATACAATAGCTGTTTTTAATCATCTGAAATGATGATAGTTGCGAAGCATTTGAAGTTAGACCTATGGTTGTAAATGTAAGCACTAGAATTAGACAGATTTTCCTTCAGTTGGGAAGAGGGGAAAATATGCTATGAAAACTTGTCCAAACATAGAATAGTTTCTCTCAAGCTCTCTTTTAACTCAGTTATTTCAAGCTATGCTGTATGGCCAAGTCAACCAGATAATGTGGATATTGCAAAGCTGACAGTATAGGCAAGCTTGAAGTTCATATCAAAATGGCACATTTTGGACAATTTATATAAAATAGAGGGAAAAAAACAAAGCAGTAAGGTGAATTTTTATAATTTCTCAAAAGGAAACAAATCATTAAGCATATTTAACTGTTGAAACCTCAAGTTAAATAAAACCATAATGTATTTCAAAAAGAAGTTTCAAATTTATTTTTTAAAGATTTATTTTTATTTTTGCATACAAACTGGGGTGCAGGCCAGAGGTGTGAGGCAGTGAGAGGTTCACCAGAGACAGAGTAGGGAGCAGACCAGGCAGATCGACAGAAATACACTGCTGAGGGGAGCAGCGGGCAAGGCAGGAGAGGTCTGCCACACCATGTGGTATTCTCCCTGACCCGGCATCGAACTCGTGCCTCCACAGCTGCTGACAGTTCCACAGCGCTGCGCTTAACCCGTTGCGCCACCAGGGAGGCCCCAAGAAGTTTCACATTTATTAACTTTGGTTAAACTGCATTTCCTATTTGTTGAAATAAATGTCACTGGAATAGTTATGTAGATATTTTAATTTATTGTATTTATATTAGGTACACAACTAAAAAATAAAAATCCTGTTCTTACAACATGAGAAGACAATAAATAGATGATAGGTACTATACAAAAGAAATAAATGAACATAAGACTGATTTTTCAACCACATTTATATTAGTCTTAAAACTTATCTTTTACACTGGTCAGTTACTTGTTTGAAGGCAGAGCTGAAGGATAATGTATGACATTTAAGTATTAGTTCAGAAACTCAGAAGACAATTTGGTTGCTAGTATTTATGTGTGAGGAGAAGAAAACTGTTTACTGTATGTAACTATATGTTTCAAGGGAAATGATTTAACAGAAACATTTTTTTATAATGAAGAAAGCAAGTTTAAATATTAGTTATTTTAGAAATACTACCTAAACTTCAATGACACTAAATACATTCTTTCTCTAATTCCATTTTAATAATCTACAAACTATGTCAAATAGTTAAACTATGAAGTGATAGAAATTAAAATTTTAACATTTTAGATAGTCAAGTTATAAAAGGAACTACAGAAAGAAATTCAGATTTTACATTTCAAATACCCCCTAAGTTTGGCCCCTTTTCCTTCTTACCACTAAGTATATTCTCTTTGAAATGGAGTATTTCGTTAATTATACTTGGTAACCTCAGTTACAATCCAAAAGAGAAGCCAAGAGACTCACTAGTGTTGATGGAAAATGACAATGAAGAACCACAGGCAGTCTTGAGGGGTCCAACAGTCAGTAGTCTGGGTAACAAGAATCTGGTGAAAAAGCAAGCTAAATCTGCTGTCTTAATAATTAAAGTCATTCTACACATTACAATGGTGACTTTCAAAGTGACCCAGAATTAAGGTCAAAAACAAACAAAATCTGTATTCTGTTTAAAGGCAGGAATACGTATCATAAATTTTTAAAACATTTCCGTGTAAAAATATTTTTTCTAGACTATCTCATTTCTGAGGATGCATGCTGTACTTACATTTGATGACTTATAATTTTAGTATAATTTAGGACTATTAAAAGTGAAAAGAGGATAATGTATGGTGAAGGATAGAAATGGCCATTTAGAGGTGAACTTAAAGTGTTATAAATACATGTTGATTCACAATGATGGACACCTGAAACTTATGTTACAGTGCAGTGTTACTTCAATTACCAAAAAAAGATAAACAAGCTAGTATTACATTGAAACATACCTGTATTCAAGGAACATAGTAACTAGCTGACAAAATTTATGTATCTTAGACAAAAACTAGCTTCGAGATACATAAAAGACAACTGCTATAAGACGAATGTTAAAAAAGTGCTTTCTGCTATGAATATTAGGTTCTTGGCTAAATCCTGACCTAACAGATACATAAAACCACAAAAACCAACCAGACAAAAAGCCCACTCCTATCATCTATATCTTTATTTCTCTTCTATTGTTTCTGTCTCCAGGTACATCCCACACAGTGCTGCATTAGGGCGGCAAACAAAAGCATCTGTTTCATTTCCCAACTCTGTTAACTGTTCCAGTGAAGACACACAAGGATAATGGTCTTTCAGCATATCCGGCAGTTTAGAAGTCTTCTCCTGAAGACGCCGAGAACGTCTAACTGGTGTTAGAAACTTCAGCTCTTTAAATGTAGAATTTGTCTCATGAAACTGCATCTTCTTTTTTAAGCTAAAACAGAAAAACAAATTTGTTTTTGACTTTGTACTTTTGTGATATTTATCATACTATATAACTTGTATATTACAACCATGAAATGATTGCCTTAGAGAACTATAAGCTCCTTAAAGTAAGGAACTTATTCTTTTCTCTGTTTGCTGTTAAACTTTGTACACAATGAATGCTTAAAAATCAGTAAAATTGGGTAGCTGCTCTCTTTCAAAACATTGTTATCAATAAAACACAACAAGAGACTAAAGTAAAATGATACACATTTTTTTTTTTCATTTTTCAAAATGATTACAGTTAGGGAAAAGCAAAGCAAATACAGTATTTAAAAGGTGAAATGTCCCAACGTCATTATGTTTGAAACCTTTCTATTAACAAATGGTAGCTTTAATCCGAATCTATCTCAGTTTTTTAGATAGCAAATTTATGACCCCTAGGCATAAAAAAAAATTACAGCACATTGTATTTTAAAAGTTCACCTTTGCAGGCCTCCCTGGTGGCGCAAGGGGTTAAGTTTCAGCACTATGAAGCTATCACAGCAACTGCAGCATGAGTTCAAAGCCACTGCAGCATGAATTTGATCCCCAACCGGGGAGCTAACCCACATGGCACAGCAGACCTCTCCTGTCTCGCCAGCTGCTCCCCTCAGCAGTGCATTTCAGTGTATCTGCCTGTTCTGCTCCCCACTCTGTCTCTGGTGAATCTGCTCATCCTCGCCGCCCCACCTCTGGCCTACACCCCAGTTCTTGTATGCATAAATAAAAATAAATCTTTAAAAAAAAAGTTTACCTTTGCAAGTATGGTGTAGTAGACACATTATATTTTATTAAGCAACTTGTCCTAGTTTCTGTATTAGGAGTTCTAACATCAACGATCAGATCTTTTGTTTTGTCATCATGCACTTTTTCACCATCTTGAAATACCACATTTTTATGTTTATTTTCAATTTCTGGTTTTCCTGAATCCAGATTAATACCTGTATCTTCAATGCTGACTTCTTGATTTTGTTCCTTGATTGCACAAGTCTCTTCAACATTTTCTCCTATAGAAATATATTTATAGATTAAACTTTTGGTCACACTAAAAAAAAAGAAAATCAAGACATTAAAGTCATTCATCATTGACCAAGTTTTCAAAATAAAAGAAGAAAACTGCATGTCATAATCATTAAATTTCCCAAACAAAAACTGCTCCAATGATTTAACAAATATTTACTCTCTCCTACACATCAAGGATTATAGTTACAAAATAAAAATGAAATCATCCCAGTCCCTTTAAGGCCATATTTCATGCAAGAGACATACTTGAAAATAATTATAAAATGAGAAAGGTTCTATAATTGAGGTAAGAACAAAGGGTCATGAGACACTGTCCTTGTCATCAGGCTTATAGTTTAAAAGACAAGAGGAACAATGACATAAGCAATCAAGTACACCAAGTATTGCAAAGGAAAATAGGAAGCACAAATAGGTGCATGCAATCCAGCTGGCAGGAGAGGAATAGAGGGGATCAAGGAAGGCTACCCCAAGGAAATAACATTTGAAGTGAGGGCTAAAGAATTAGTAGGAATTGGGTTAAAAGATGAAGACTGGCTTGGAGAGACCTGCAAGAAAGATAAATTATATAGACTATTTTACAAAATTAAAAAAGGGAAAAAAAAAGAGAACTTCAGGGATGTGGAGGAGAGAGTGACAAGAAGAGACTGGCGTTAGGAAATTAAGCAGATGAGCAACAGGACATTTTGGAGCAAGAGTAGAGAAGCATGAAAACAAAACTGGGGAGTTACTGGTGTCCAGGTTAGGAGCAATAGGTGACCCAGACTACAGTTATGACAGTAAGGATGGAGAGAGGTGGATGATTTTAAGAAATGCTTAGGAAGTTAAACTGAATTTGATTAGCTGGGGAGTATGGGTGGGGTGAGGAAGTAAAACATAATCCCAAGATTTCTGGCTTGGAAAACTAGATAATGTTATTCACCAAGAGCCAACCAAAAGAAGGAAAAGGTTTAGGAAGAAACAATATGTTCAAGTTTGGATATGTGGGACTGAGACATCCAAGTAGTATTGTCTCTATTACTATTGTCCTAAATTTCCCAACAGTGTTCTCTTGCTGTTTACAAATAATTTATAAAATTGATTTTATATCTGGAACTTACACATTTCAGAAAACCAAAAATTTGTAGATAGCATCTTTTTACAACTAAAGAAAAATATTCTACTTGCTAGAAAAGATGCCCACAAATTATTCTATTAAGGAAAAAGAAGATAGAGAAATAACTGACTCAGATTTAAACATTGGTTTTATCTCTCCACATATTTCTATAGCCAAAGAGAATTATGAAGACTCTTTCTGAAATTCTTATTTCCGCTTTGCTGTCCTTTAGCATGCAAGGCACAGGATTGGATTATTATTAAATCTTTCTCTTCCTTCTGTTTGTGGTATACTCGTTTTTCCTCCTCTCTTCCCCACAATTCCTTCCCAAGTTCCTTCATTAAATATAACCTGTAAGGTCAGACTGCAAACATTTGTATGTTTCCCCAAGGTACATTAACAGTAAAGCATAGGGCCTCCCTGGTGGTGCAGCGGTTAAACGCTGCGCTGTGGCAGAGGGATGCAAATTTGACGCCCGGCCAGGGAAATTTCCATAAGGTGCAGCAGACTTCTCCTGCCTTGCTCGCTGCTCCCCTCAGCAGTGTATTTCCAACGATCTGCCTGTGCTGCTCCCCACTCTGTCTCTGGTGAACCCTCTCGCCGCCCCACGCCTCTGGCCTGTACCCCAGCTTGCATGCATAAATAAATAAGTCTTTAAAAAAAAACAAAACAAAACAGTAAGCATAGATTGAAATATTCTTTGTTGAACAAGAGCCAATATATGTCGAATATAAAGCCAATAGAAGCAAGAGCTCCTCACACATAGATAGATCATGAACTAATTAATCCCATTAAATAGCTCTTTTCTTATTTTTATATCATATGTAACTAAAACTGGTATGTAACACAATTTAGAATATTAAATATTAGTACAATCTTTGATTTTATTTCAAGTTTAGCTCATGACCTACATCTCTACATTTTAAATTTATTTAGTGTACTGATAAGGATACTTGTAACTATTCTGAAAAGCAATTTAGCAGCATAGGCCAGCAGTCTAAAAAAGTTCAGACTGATTCATGTTAAAAATTAATCAAAATAAAGTAACCAGATATTTGCTGCTTGGTGATATACAGTCATAGTAACAAAACTAGAAATGACTCTAAACAAGGAAACAATTTTTATGTAGTCATTTTTATGTAATTTACATTTTTTCTAGTTATTTCTTCTCTCTTCCCGGCTAATTAACATGAATAGTGGCTAAGTATGTGCCACAGAATGGCACATTATTTCATTCAGTAGTCTCAACAGTCTTGAACAGAACAGTACTATCTGTAAAAAAGGTTGGAGTTACAGTTCTTGCAAAATGTCACAGTATTTCACAAAACCTAATATCTGAATCCAGAAAACAATTACATATTATATATGATAGTTAATGAACCTACTTCATCTCTATCTACCATCCCTGGCAAAGAGAATTCCTGAATGAGCATGGAACAGATGACACAATTTAATAGGTGAGTCTTTAGAGAGCATCTAATCGAAACGATCCCCCCCCTCCTTTTCTCTCCTTCCCCAAAACTACCTTATTTTTAAGATAGGAAATTAAAAAGCAAGTTAACTCACTTTAATGACACTCAATGACAAATCTGGGTTTTGAACCAGATCTCCTAATTAAAAATTCTTTAAACTACACAAAACTACTGACTATCAGATACAGGGCAACAGAAGTATTATTGAAAGGAACAAACTAAAACTTTTAAATTTAAAAAGATAAGAAAAATAACTCAGCAAAGATATTTAATTAAATCACAATTCACATAAAGGAAACAAAAGAAACTTACCAAGTTTACCTTTTTCTTGACTCTTCATTGTTAGAATATCTACAATTGTATGCCGCATCTCTTCAATAGGCTTAATTTTTTTTAATGAAGAAAGCAGAGCAGGTAAGTTTTATATTCTCAGTATTAACTAGGTTGTCCAAGCTGAAAATACTAAAACCATGAAATATAAAACTAAAATTTCCTATTTTAAAATAAGGCAGTGGTTCTTAGGCCATGCTTCTCAGGATATTTAGGGTATTCAAGTTAAAGAAAACTACCTTTTCCAATTTACAGAATAAAAATGAACTTAAGAGATAGAATTTTGGTTTTAAATTTCTCCCCATAAATTTTTCTTAAGTCTTGGGTAATGATTACTGCTTACCAGATGTGAATGAAATAAATGAACAAGCTGCAAATCAATGCTATTAATATTTATTAGACATTAAAGAGCCTGTCCGTCATAATAAGGTTACTTTTGAAGTTTATATTAAGTTTTCTCCTTTTCTCTTAAACTCATGTTTGGTATTTTTGTTTCTCATGCATCCCTTAATAGCTGTAGGTTGATCAGCCTAACATATATCAGATTCAAAAGTTCACTGTGTCCATTGTATGCAAGATATTATAAACATTTCTTATACGTTATATAAAAGGGAAAAAAACTCTGGGGCCTCCCTGGTGGTGCAAGAGGTTAAGTCTGAGCACTATGAAGCTATCAACAGCCACTGCAGCAGAGTGATCTCCAACCAGGGAGTTCACCCACAGGGTGCCCCAAACCTCTGTCTTGCCCGCTGCTCCCCTCAGCAGTGTATTTCAGTCAATCTGACTGTTCTGCTCCCCACTCTGTCTCTGGTGAATCCTCTCTGCCTCCACCCTTCTGGCCTACACCCCAGCTGTTGTATACATAAATAAATAAATCTTAAAAAAAAAAAAGGGAAATCTGTGGCTCACAGTCTTAGTTCCAGAACTTAGTCCTGACCTACTGATTAAGCTTGCTTTCACTTTCAGGGGGCTAATTTTGATTTTTGTTTTCTAGTTTCTGCTCTGGTGTCACATCTTTCTCTTTACACTACTGCATTCTATGTGAAGCCTTGCATCCAGTTATGTGTTCTAGCTATTCTGCCATAAACTACCTTAAGAAAAGTTCCCTCTGGTTCAATGTAGTAGGACCTGACATTCTCTTCCAGGTAGAATTCTGTGAAATATAAGTATCCTTCAGCAAAGTGTTTTATACCTTATAGTCATTGGTAATATCTGCTGAATATTTGACTTTTGATTCAGGTGAAGAGTCAAACAGCATTTATAGGCTTTGCTGAAACTAAAGTGAATAGATGCTTCTTAAGAAAAAGCTAAAAAGAATTTTTAAAAACCCTCTTTGTAAATAATTTCTAAGTATATGTGTTATCAAAAAACTTTATATAAAGGAAATATATATTAGGGATATTTACCCATAAATATAAAAAAAAACAACCAAGCTAAAAAACCTCAAGATACAATTTTTACTATAGCAGGAGCTTTTTGTTGCAACATACTAGGAAGAGGTGAGAAGACTGAAATTCACTATGGTGGTAACAATGTTAGAGAAACTAATTTTGCTATTTCTATACCTGAGTAGGAATAAACAAATAGCATATAAATGTGAGTACATTAAGGTTCACTCCTAAAGTGAGTTATTTTACAAAGTCATCAGAACTTGCTAACAAGTTAATTTAATTCCATTTGCTTTGTATTCAACAAATTTTAATATTAAAGATTCAATTTCCCAGATTTCTCAACCAGGAAATGCACACAATGACAAGTCGTACTAAAATATTTCTTATAGCAAGTTTCATTACGTGTATTTTTAAGCTTATATCCATTTACTAATGTCCAATTATCCGTGGTACATGAGCAAGTTTTAGAAAGCTGAGAAACAGCTTTTATAATCCAATCCTTTGTCTTTAAATGATCATTACAATCACATAGCTAGCCACATTTTTTAAAAAAAATTTCTTTATTTATGCATACAACTGGGGTACAGGCCAGAGGCATGGGGTGGTGAGAGGGTTCACCAGAGACAGAGTGGGGAGCAGAACAGGCAGATTGACGGAAATACACTGCAGAGGGGAAGGCAACGGGCAAGGCAGGAGAGGTTTGCTGCACCATGTGGGAATCTCCCTGGCCAGGAGTCAAACTGGCATCACCATTGCCGACAACTCCACAGCGCAGCGTTTAACCGCTGTACCACCAGGGAAGCCCTCTAGCCACAATTCTATCAAGTTAAATCGTTGATATGTTCCAAGATAATTCTGAATCATTTATACTTAAAACACTTAATAAAAAATTTCCAGGAGTTTTAATCTCACCTGAGCTCCCGCCAGAATGGCCTCCTCATAGATTGCAATAACATTTTCAATAGGACTTGTGATTGGTTCAATACGTGCAAGGCATATCCAATATTTAACAAGTTTCTTGGCATCTGGAATACTTTTAATGAGGTCTTTCAGTGTGACCAATATTTCTTCTTTTGGGCAACCCTAAAATAGCAAGAAATAAAGTGAATGACATCTTTTAGCCTATAAACTGTATTAATAAATAAGCTTACTATAATCAAGATCAGTGATAAGATTTGATAGAAAACTATTCATAAAAATATTCACTATTATCCTCTGGATTATTCTTCTTTATTCTTCTGAATGCCCAGCAAGAAGTGAATCAGTCATGAGTATAAGGGAGCAAAAAATGAAATCATAGGTGAGATATTGAGTAAAAAATGACTAATACTCTACTTGGTCTCAAAGTTTACCTTGTCATATATTGTGGAAATAATCCACTTGTTATTATTTTATTTAGAATTTTGACACCTACCAAATGTTTGTGTGAGAATTGCTTGCAGGTTATTTATTTTGTCTTTGTCAGGTTTTGACACTAAGTTTAAAAGGAATCTGTTAAGTAAGAATACTAAGGAGGAAAAATTCCATAATATCAACCAAAAAAAGCCAGCAGAGCAAAAATAAGACTAGAATCAGAGTTTCCCTGACTATAATTTTTATTGGTTCTCAGAATTACAAAAAGGCTTAAAGATGTTTATGAAGACTAGAGCAGGGTTTGAAATCAACTCCATTTATTTCTATCTGAGATACTAGTGGATGACCAAAGCAAAACTAAAGAGCAATCAGGGAATAAAGAAAATTCTGGAGTTGATTATTATGCTCCATAGGATTTTGGTCCAAATATTACAACTGTACAATAAATTCAAGACAATGATGAAATCAGTTTAGATTAATGGGGTTCTGTCTGCCAATATTTTAGCTTTATAATTTAATCTGTGATAACTACTAATTTACTAATTTGTGATGTAATCTTCAGTAAAATAAGTATGAGTGGTAAAAATTATAAATAGACTGAAAGAATGTGAGAAAAATAAGTTTTACAGGTAAAAAGTCCCAATTCCCTGCCACTGTATATTAACATGTTAGAGGAATACAGTATTTATAACTGGAGTAAAAATTTCTAATTAAGTTTTTGATATAATTATACAGACTCGATGAAAATGCAATCCACTAAACGTTAGAGAGGAATAATCTCACAATTAACATTATATCAACATGTTACATATATAATACCACTCATTGTTGGTCAAAATATCGACAATAAAATGTTTATGAAGGTAATTTGTAATCTATAAAATGCCATACAAATATAAAATAAAGATACCTCATTAATCAGGTTCAGGCATTGAGAAAACATCTTGTTTACTTTTTCAGTAAATAATCTTTGTTCATCTTCTTCAGCCATGGTAGTCCAAAAGGACCCAACTGGTTTTTCATTTTGTTCTTCAGGCTCAGGCTGTGTAACTACTGAGGCTGGAGGCCTTTTTAGCATTCTTCCTTTGCCAGCCTTCCACTCATTCAGACGAGCTCTACAGTCAGAATTAGTATATAAGCATTACCGTGACACAGATGATAAAATACTGTCAAATGTAGTTAAAAAGTATTTTGGATCTTTTAAGTAGTTCCATGCTAGTGGTATACTCATAGATCATAAGTTAAAAAAAAAATACTGAGTTTATCAATATTATATGCTCAAAACCCCCAAGAATGTAGTTTTAAACGGGGAGGTTAAAAAATATTTCCCTATTTCACTACACATTTTAACTTAGATTATACAAAATAACCTAATGAAACATAAGTACAATGACTAAATCATACTATTATTGTCAGCACAGGCAGGAGAAAATCCACATAGAAAAAAAAATCTAATACATTCAAAGAAATTATAAATCAAATTTATAAATTAAAAACTTGCAGACTTTTGGTGGAGATCGCAATGCAGCGTGTATAAAAGTTAAATTACAATGTTATACACTTAAGTCTTTAACAGTGATTATAAAGCATTGTTACTAACAAAATGTTTTTTTCAATTAAAAAAATTAAGCTAATAAAATTCCATGTACTTACTTTCTCTCTTCTGCAGTTTCTTTTGGCCGAGCCACTCTACCATCAACAGTTGCTTGCGCTATAGTATGTCTGCGCTGGTCAGTGGTTTTTGACTTTTCAATCAGTTTGGTTTTAGAAGATGAAGCGGGCCTGACTACAGTTTCAGATGCCATGCTTCTTGATAGTGCTTTATTTCTTTTTATATCCTGAGAAGAACTGACTCTGAAATTAGATACAACTGTACTTAACTGTGGCAATTCTTTTTCACGAGTCCCTTTCCGAACTGTGACATTGGCAGAGGTTCTACTGATGCTCTGTTTCACCAGGCCTTGCTTTAAGGTGTCTTGCTTGTTGTCCTGGTGACTTCTAATAGGAGGTCGCAAAAGATGTCTGTTCTGAGATGTAGTGCTCACAAATTTAGTAGTAGTGGTCATGTTTGAAGGTCGATCACTTTTCACTATTACACTACTAGTGTTTACAGGCTGAGGCTTTGTAACTTTAGAGAAAGTAGCTGAAAGATTCTTTGTTGTAGAACTCTCATCTTTGATTTGTAGAGGTTTTCTAAATGAATTAACCTTAGACTGAACAATTTGGCCACGATAAGATCCAAGAACAGGTTTCTTGGGCATGGTAGCATCTTGCTTTGGTTTGTCTATAGATGTTTGTTTCTTTTTACTATTGTTTTTAAGGTGAAATGCTTGGCTTAATGTCATTGTTTGATTTTGGGGGTCATCTTTAATCGGCAACTGCAGAGCTTGATTATTATCCTCCAAAGTAAGTGAATCAATTGCTATATTTGAATTGGTTAATCCATTAGAAGATTTTAAAGGCATACAATTTTTTTCCACCCTTATATTATGTTTGCTTCCTGTAGGTCTATCAACGTTTTCTTTATCAGCCTAAAAGAGTTATTTAAGACAAATCAGTATTTCAGAACTCATTTCTTTTCCCCCAGGAAGAGTTTAGGAAAGGGAAAAAGGAAAAGGGAAAGTTTATGAGGGCTATGTCCATGTCTTACCATTTTGGTATTAAGTTTCAGAACTTTTGTTTCTTCTTGAACCTGGTTCTCAGATGCCATCACTCTCTGGTCTTTCCTAATTAAAAATAACAAAATTAACCCTGTACCAAGGATAGTTCCTTTTTTGGAGGAGGGATGGAAGGATGTTAACAATTAACCAAATTCTTTAAATTTAATTTAAGGCAGCAACTGAACTGATACTTATTTGTCCCAAGAAAACTTTTCTTTATTATACAGTGATTTAATAATGTGAACAAGATGGCAAGAAAGTAAAAGCTATTTCCTTCAATTTTAACACGCTACCCATAAATATTTTAAAAACAATTGATCTCTTTCTAAATCTTTTCTAGTCAAACAAGTCTTCCCCTCCAAAAAACCCCCAAAATCCTTTTTAAGCAACACTTTGCTCAGCATTAAGTACTTAGTAACAAGACTTACAGTGAAAATTTTTAAATAGCTCTCTCAAAAGAAATCCTAAATTTACCACATAAACTCACAGCTTAATGTAAGAATATGTACTTAGAATATGAACATTAGTTTCTAGATAGCAATGTTGACATGCCTGATCCTAAGACAGCTCCCAAGTTCAGCGATGTTAAAAAGTGAAAAAAACTTACATTTCAGAGATAACAAAATTTTGGTTCCATTGCCTTTCACATTTATTTGCTCATATGCTGAGAGGGGCATTTTGTTGTAGCTTATATTATGCATTTTGAATGATGAAAGAAGGCGCACTAAACAAGGTACCTTGGTAGTTATCTTTAGTTTAAGTGTTTTCTCTTCCTCCCAGGCATCGCCAGTAGCTCAGAGCATAGCAGTCTCCCCAGTTTAAGCTCCTGTACTTACTGTCTGGGTGGTAGATATTCTTCACAGGATTCCCTCGACTGTATGGTGTGGGGTGAGGGAGTCAAAACGCAGTTTGCTCCCAAGATGATACCTTATCAGGTACTTTATTGGGCCTACAGTATATTGTGATGTTACTTCACTGACAAAATTAGAAGCAATCTTAATAAGCTTATCTTTCCTCTACCGAATACTACCAGCCTATAGGCCTCTATTTTCGTACATTCTGCCTTTCCTCCTGTCTAATGGATGAACTGGCATCATGCTGATCCAGAGTCAAATTCTCTATTTGTGGTGTCCGTCTTTCATACTCAGGGAAGTAGTTCCTGTGGTTATGTGCTCATCCTCCTGTATTATTACATTAAATAAGATATACTATATATTGATATATATTTACATATACATTATATATACTAATATACATTATAACATATACTAATACATAAATTATACACTATAATGAATATATACTATAATAATATAGTATGACTGTTCCTCTACTAGATGATTAAAGGACCACTCTGATACATTTTCAAAGAACTGAAATGAATGAATTTAACCACACCTGGATAATATCTGATTGTCCTGTTTGTATGCAAAAAAAGTTTTTCTTTTTAACAGCTGTTCCTTGAGTTTTTGTCTTCTTTGCTCTATATAACAAAGGAGCAACAAGCCAACATTAGTTAAAACAGTATCAAATAAACAATGACTAAATAAAGATTTTATTTCGAAAAATGAACATGAAAAAAACTTCCAATTCAGTAGTTTTTGAGAAATAATCCTATTAATAAGGAATCACCGTAAAAGGCACCCACAACCACTCAGCATACTGACACACTATCATCTGCAAGTGAAAAAGGGAATAATATCAACTTCAACAGGTTACTGAAAACCAAACTTCGAGAAACAAGAGTAAATGGTAAAGACGAGACACTAGACTCAAAGTTCTAATGTACCAGAACTGGATTGGGTGAGAATTTCTTTCTTCAGTTTTCCCAAGTGCAGGACAAAGAAATAGGAATAGTACTTTTGAAGATCTAGCCAACTCTCGATTTCCCTAAAGCGGAAGGCATTACATTCGGAGCATCAGGAGGACTGCACCACTCCCGAATCAGCTCCCGACTCCGCGGCAGGAACGTTCTGCGCAGGCGCAGTGGGCTCCACGCAGAGATGGGCCCCACCCCCCGGCCCCAGCCGGTGGGATCCCAAGCCCGGCATAAGCCACTCACCGAACGGACTCCTCACCGCCAGCGGGCCACGCCCGGGCAGTACCGACCCGAGGCGAGGCTCTCGAGCCACACACCAACGCCACAGAGCGGGCACCACTCTGATCGCCAAGCTCGCGGCTGCGGGCGCCGAGCGACCCGTTTAGGATTTTCAGACGCGCGGTCAGGGCTGAAGATGGCCCAGGTAATCCCGGCTCCGACCGCCAAGCCCCGGCTCTCCACACCCCGGCCCCGTCCTCAGTCAAAAGACCGCCTGCTGGCTCGCAGCCCTCACCTCTGAACGCAGACTCGCCCCTCTGACTCGGGGGCAGCTGCAGGTCCCGGGGTACCGTCGGGGTGCTCATCACCGCGCGGGGTAGGAAGCAGCGTGTCCGGCACCGCCGCCTCGCACTCGGGGAGCCGAGACCGACGCGCTCTGACTCGCTGCTGGGGCTCAGCTTTAGACGGCGCGGCTGCCGCCGCTGCCCATTGGTGTACGGCGTGAATTGAATGGGCCAATGGGCGTAGAGGGGCGGAGCCTGGGCTGCGGTTACGCGGGCTGGTCTTGAGTCTCCGGGATCAATGGGAGCTGCTGGGGCTGTGTCTCTGGGTTTTCAAACCTAAACAAAGCTCTGGGTCTGCACTTGCAGTGGGAGGAGGTACTGGCCGGCTAAATCTCTGCTCTGCAATAACACAAGGGACTAGTCTTTAGATGCTCCAGTCTATTGAGGAGGCAGAAAGGAAGTGTTTGGCTGCACTTACTAAACGTTAGCGATTTCGGTGTAGAGGAGGATTTAAGCAATGACTACCGTACAAAAATCGTGTGTATTTCCCTTTCACAAATATTACCTGATTGCCGCATCATAGCTCAAATGGGATGTGATTATCCAATATTTCACAGATGAGGTGACGGACTGAGAAGTTATTTGTCCACATTGCCCAGCTTCAAAGGGGACGTGAAATTAGGGTTGACTTTTCTTTCTGCTATCGAATTATCAGATGCAAAAAAAAAAGGGACGTGAGGATGAGAAAAGGATAAAATTAGTATAAATCGCCTCCCTATAATTCTATGGTGATAAAATATAATTTGTTGTAGTCATCTTGTGTGTCTGAGTGCTTAAGGGTGATGCCATAATCTTTCAGTTCTCATTTGAAAATAATCGCCTTCATTAAATCCACACAGACACCCAATCAACAACGTAAAAGGAAATAAATCAGAGCTGCAAGGTTTAGGGGATGGGGATGGGGTTGATGGAGGGAGCACTGTAGGCTGTGCCTGTCTGGTTTTAAGCACTGGGTTCATTGTACTTCTCAGTTTGGCTCACTACAGTAAGGCTGAACTGGATGTTTCAGTCAGGTTTTAAGAAGGGGGCAAATGGGACAGTGTGATTTCTATCTTCCCTGCCTAGGTTGAGGGCCTTCACAGCTGGCTTTCAAATGTGGTTAGTTTGTTACAGGACAGGGAGAGGGGCACCCCAGAACCCCCCAAACCTGCCCTTTCTAAATAGGTTCTGTCATCCACTGCATCAAGACAAAACATATTCTAATGCGAAAGACCTTTAATGGAAAGGAACTTTAATACATTAGTGTGCAACAAAGGAATGACAAAAGAATAAAGTTTTCAAATCCAACACTCATTTACCCATCCCCTCATGGGTAAATGCTTGGCCATACAGGGTTAGCCCAAAGCAGGGCCACTGAGGCCCAAATGCCTACCACAAGTCTAAGGCACCTCCTGGTAGGAACCCATAGGAAAGGGGCAGAAGACGCCCAGAACATCTGCGACAGAAGGAGCAAAATCAAAATCAAGATAAACGCTGCCATCGTTAACTTCCCCACGGGTCTCTCACCCACATCTGTTTAAACCAGTCCAAGACCAAGAAGCAAGTACAGTTTCTTCACATGTCTCTCTGATCCGTGTGCCTCCTCCAGGTCTCCTGGCTCTCCATCCACCCTCCTTCCTTCCCCAGTCTCCTCTCCAGGTTCTCCTCTTCCCTGCTCAGCTCTACCCTCCCATGGGTGAGGCAGGGAAACTGGAACCTCCCCCTTTTCCTGGGGGCCACCCTGTTACAAGTTTTCCCTATATTTTTCTTCAGGCAGAATCTTATAGTAATATCTTGCTAATGAGAAAGTTAGATTTAGATTTTTTTTAGAAAGTTAGAAAGTAGATTTTTTTCTTGCTCTCTTTTGATTTTCCCATTTTTAGTGTACATTTAAGGCCAACACTGGCAGAACCAGGACATCACTATAGCTAAGACATCATTGCTCTTTATACTCCCATTGCTATCAATCATTTACTAAAGTTTCTTCAGGAACATTAAGTAATCAGGGATTCCCATTAAGAGATGAAAAAAAGTATAACAAGATAGAACAATTAAAAAGTAACTCACAAATCTCCCAAACTTTATATAAACACATACTTGTGTTTTGGCAAAGACTAGTTCTGGAAGGAGGTCTTTGGCTCTTTTAGAAAAGTCTGTCTTCCCTTCAGCAATTGTCAGACAGTAATGATCTTAAATATGTCTTGAGACAGATCCATTTTTTGGGGAGTGAGTGAGTAGAGATTAGAAAGAATTGTTTAAGAAGTCAGCTGCAAAGGGTCACCATATAGTCTGATTTCATTTATATGAAGTATTCAGAATAAATAAGTCCATAGAAATATAACACAGACTGGTGATGACAAAGATTGGTGATGATACAGATTGGTGATTGCCCCATGAGGGCAAGTGGGGGAGAGACGATTTAATAACTTTGCAGTTATTAAATGTTTTGAAACTACGTAAAGGTGGTAGTTATACAAAATTGTGAATGTACTGGTGTCACTGAGCTGTTCTCTTTAAAATGGTTAATTTTATGCTCTGTAAATTTCACTATTTTTTAAAGTGGGTGTGGTGAAAAATAAAAAAGTGACTAAGAATACTGTGGAGATCTCAACAGGCTGAGATTGTGAGTAAAAAGACCTGCAAAACTGCTAGATTTGCCACCATGACAATTATTTCTGATCTCCACTCACCTATGCCAAAAAATGATATCTTCCTCAAGGCATGTTTAAGATTATTATTCACAATTGCTGAAGGGAAGACAGACTTTTCTAAAAGATCCAAAGAAAAGACCTTCCAAAACATGTCTTTGCCAAAACTTAAGCATGAAACTGAAGCCACCTGGTATATTGATAACACTGGTCAACACTGAGATTGTTACTGACTTAAAAATGCCCTAATCTGTAGTATGTTGGTGGGCTGAACATGAATATAACCCTGAAAATTTTTTATTAGCTCTCGTTTTGTAGATATTTTATATAATTCATTTTATATGTTTCACCGTGTAAATTTATCCAGTAGGACTGCAATAACATCCTGAATCAGCCTAGAATGATGTAATATTGCATCACATTGCATAATCCATCATGCATACATCATCCAGAGTTGATTGCATCATTTTCTGATGCAATGCAATACTACTGCCAGGCAGCTGCTGAAGTAAGCTGACCTCAGCAGTGCTCTATAGAAAGCCCTGTTGGAAAGGTTGAGCATTGAAAATATTTCATACTTTGTGTGAGACAGTTTAAGCTACTGTTCTGTAGAACTGTTATTATTTTGTCCACTTAGGCACAATACAGAACAGTAATGCCTTGAAAGTGCATTAATAGCATGGACAATTTCTGCTCTGTTTGTAGGGAAGTGATATTTGCCAGCCAGAAGAAAAGTGTCTCTTCTCAAGTGAAGAAGGCTTATCATCTTGGCTTCGGATGCAAGGTTGGTGACCAAGACAAGCCTTGGGCTCCACATATATGCAGTGCTACATGTACAACACAGCTTTCACAGTAATTAAATGACAAAAGACCTCAATGTCGTTTGCAGTCCCCATGGTGTGGAGAGAGCCAAGCAACCAACTAAAAGACTGTTACTTCTGCTTGGTTCCTCCTCTTTCTGGTGGAATAACGAAGCAGAGGAAGTCGAGAATAGTCTACCCAAACATTCCATCTGCAATGAGACCAGTTCCACATGGTGAGGGATTTCCTATTCCAGAACCTCCAGCAGAATATTTTCTTGATTCATCTGGTGAGGACAAGGGTGAGCCGAGTTGTTCTTCTCCAGTTCCATTAGCATGAAGTGATCCAGATTTTCACCATGGTGCATCATCAACCCCACACAGACTAACCCAGGAAGAACTAAATGAACCTGGTTCGTGATTTGGACTTATCCAAGAACAAAGCAGAATTGCTGGGATTAAGACTCCAACAATGGAATCTTCTAGAAGAGGATGTCACAATTACTTTATATCAAGAGCAAAACAAAGATTAAAGAGGTAGTTTTTGTGGGTCCTCAGATTCAAGAGCTCTTCAAAGATGACCGGTTCAAACAACTTGCTGCAGGGTGATGTGAAACAAGCATGGAACGCTTTTTGCCTAGTGTCTACAATCTTTCTTGGGAATGTTAGGGCAGAAAACTACAAGGAACTAGTAGAAGATATGCTGATGCAATGTCAGAAACTTGGCTGCAATATATCTCCAAAGATCCTCTTCCTTCATTCCCATCTGGATTTCTTCCCTGAAAACTATGGTATGGTTAGTGATGAACATGGCGAACGTTTTCATCAAGATATCACATCAATGGAACAAAGATACCAGGGAAAATGGTCCACTGCAATGCTGGCTGACTACTGCTGTACACTCTCCAGAGATACTCCTGAATAGCTGTACAAGAGACAAGTGAAGAAATCTAAGAAGTAGTCTATGACTTGATTTTTTACAGGTATTAACCGTAGGCCTATTACTATTGGCATGAATTTCGTGATGTAAACATCCATTTATTGCAGATTACAAAAAAAAAACTAGAGCCAAAATTAGAATTTGACTGTCATATTCATGTTGAGCACATACAAATTAATAAGAAACGACTGATTTTATTTCAGTAACATGACTTTTGTAAAAATTTGTTGACCAGTGTAATTGAAATCAATTGTTCCTTCTTGGTCAAGTGGAGCAGGAAATCACCAGTGAGAAAACATGGGCCAACTCAGGAGACAGAGGATGACAAGGACAGGATGAGGGCACAGAGTCCAGGGAGGCTCAAGAATGGAATTATTTGGTCCACAGTGCTGGGAGTTGAAGAGATCTAGTAGGACTGAGACTGAAAAACCATTTGATTCAGAAGCTGGGAGGTTCTGGCAAAGATGTTCTGTGGAAAAGTACAAAATGTTGTTGAGTGAAATTGAAGAAACACTCCCATAAAGAAAGAGATGCAATATGGTCATGGATCAGAAGAAGCCAGATTGTTAAAATGTCCCTTTTCTCAATCTTAGCCCAGTCAAAATTCTGTAAATGACCAAACTGGATCTTTTGCTCTCACCCAGAAACAGTAATGCCATGAAAGTGCATGTCTTTGAATGTCTTTGAACAAAGAGAATGTCTTTGATCAAAGGAGTTTATTATAAGAGGTGGCCACAAGGGAGTCAGCAATTGGGTTAGCACCTTAATGAAGCAAGGTCCATATGGTTGGGGTGCTATGGTTATGTATGGAGGGAAGAAATGTGAGAAGGCAACATAAAGGGAGTGAGGCACTTGGCAGTCTCAGATCCAGGGAGGTGCATGCATCATGAGTTACAGAGTTTATCTTCCCCAGCACAGTGTTACTCCTTAAAGGCTGGTTGGCAGAGGCTTGTTCCTATGCTATTGTCTCCAAAGGGGCACAGAAAATTCTGTTGGAGAAGTAATGCAATTAATTCACAAAGTTCCAGGGAATGCAGCTGAAGTAAAGGAAAACATAAAGTGTTTAGTATTTGATTCTGCTTAGGAGGTCCAGCTACAAAATGACAGGGTGCCACCTACAATTCTAGAAGGTTTTCCTATAGAAATTAACAATTAGAACCTAAAATTTAACGGAATTGCAAAGGATCTAGAACGGCAAAACTATCTTGAGTTGCAAAGGATCTAGAAAGGTAAAACTATTATGAAACAATAAAATTGAAAGAACAAAAATATCTTATTTCCAAGTGTATTTTAAAGCCACAGTAACTAATCAAGACCAGATGATATTGGTGTAAAGAAAGACAAAGAAACCTACTGCAATAAAGATTCCAGAAATATACTCAATCCCCTGTGGCCAGTTGACTTTCTACAAATTTCCTAAGACAACTCAATAGAGGAAAAAGACAATCTTCAGCAAATGGTGCTGGGACAAGTGGCTATCCATATAAAAATATTAATCATGACCCTTACCTCAGCTTTACCCTTACCTTGTAATGAAAAACAAAACCGAAAACCCTAATGAAATGTAGACCTAAGTGGAGGAATCAACACTATAAAACTCTAGAAGAAAAGATAAGACAAGGATTTCTTAAAGGAGACCTTAAAACCACGAACTATAAAAGAAAGACACTAGATTTCATCAAATTTAAATCTTTAGCTCTTCAAAAGACACTTCAGAAAACTAAAGAGGGAAGCTACAGTAGAGGATAATGCAAAACATTTGATAAAAGACTTTCATTCAGAATATGTAAGAACTCTTATGATGCATTTTTAAAAATGTTCAACAACAACAGAAAATTGGACTTCCCAGAGAAGATACTGGAAAAAGACAATAAGCCCATGTAAAGATGCCTAATTATTAATTAGGCACAATGGAATACCACTCAGTGTACATTAAATGGCTAATATTTTAAAGACAGATAATACCAAGGTTTGGTGGAGAATTAGAACTTTCACACATTGCTGGTATGGTAACTTAAGAAAACAGCCTGTTTCTTATAAAGTTACACGCACACTTACTTTATTTTCCTAGGCATTTACTCAAGAGAAATAAATGCATAGATACACACAGATATTATAGCAGCTTTATCACTAATAATCCTGAGCAGAAAACAAAGGAAATCAACATCAAGTGATGAATGACTTAATAAATTGTGACACATCCACATTGAGCAATAAAAAGGAACCAAATACTGATAAATGCAACAACGTGGCTGAGGCTCAAAAACATGGCAACATTCTTTCCTTCTCATAGTCAAGAACTGAGGGCCTCTCAATTCAGTAACATTTTAAAAGAATAATTCTAAAGGGGAAAAAATATCAGTTGTAGTACAAATATAGGTGCTCCATTTATAATGCAATGTATAAAAATATATTGAAAAAGTAAAGGGCGGGGGAGGAGGGGAGCACGGAGGACTATGGTGATGGCTCCACGGGTGAACAGGTGGTGGTAACTTATGGGGAATACATAATAATGTAAAAGATACGAATAACAAAAATAAATATTATATTTAAAAAAAAAAGAAAAAGTAAAGGGCAGACGCTTGGCAGATGGGACCAGCGCCATGGACCCCTCTAGGGAATCATCACACAGGAAAATTATGGGAGCGCTACTGAAATGTTATTTAAACTCCTGAGGTCTGTGTTCATATTGGAGATAATATTGAAATGTTGGAGACATTTTAATCAAAATAACCTTTTTTTCCTTCTAAGGCAGCAGAAGGGATACCTTTATTGTAGACTTACATTCAGCCACAGCTGAGGCCAGAACTAGTCCAGAATGTCACAGGTCCAAAGCCAAAAGGGACTGTTTGGGTACTAACAAGGTGGGTGTCTCAAAGGCGTTCAGGCAATCAGATGGCGATGGATATCTCAGCTTCACTGACACAAGTTTTAGACATTGGCAACCAGTGCAACAGCGTGTGGCTGCGTCCCTGGCCGCTGACTTTCCTTATTTTTCCCTCCCTATGGCTTTCATCGACGCTATCAGTTTACTTGCACCTCTGCCAGTCTCTTCTTTTGGCTTCAGCCAGCATATTTGCTTCTTTCTTCACTTGGCACTCATGGCGAGGAGGCATCTAAGAAGATGGAGCTAAGGCTGAGAGAGTAAATAAAAATGATTTTAAGGGGGGGAAAGAGTGGCACAGGTAGTCTTTACATATAGGTAGTAGTTGTGTAAAAAACAATTCTGGCCTTAAATATTCATTTGGGGATAAAAACGACTTACAACCTTTAATGAACATGGCAATATGCTGGCCACTGACCAGAAAATGGCACCCACAAGCATGAATAATGCACAATAAGGGAGTGCAAGCTGTGGTCGCCATACCCTCAAAGTTCCTTTTGAAGCTCTGGGTTTTTGCGGGCGCTGGGCCAAGCATGAGCTGGACGTCCCGGCCGGGTCATTGGCGATGTGGCCGCCAGGGGGCGCTCCAAACATGTCTACGCGTCCTCCGGCTCGCTCCGGGCGGCGAGCGTTCCCGAGGGCGCCGGAGTCAGGCGGCAACCACTCCACGCTCCTCCTCTGCCAGTCTCCCTCCCGCCCGCCGCCAGGGGGCGCCGCAGGCTGTCCGGCGCTCGGCTCGCGGCCGGGGAGCGGCGGCGCTGGCGAGCGGCAGAGGCCGGCCAGGCAGCGGCCATGGACCGGTTCGTGTGGACCAGCGGCCTCCTGGAGATCAACGAGACCCTGGTGATCCAGCAGCGCGGGGTGCGCATCTACGACGGCGAGGAGAAGGTAGGGCGGCAGCCGAGCCCTGTCAGCCTCTGGGGCGACGCGCGGCCGGCCGGGCCTGCTCTCCAGCCGCTCGGCGCTCGGTCCAACCGGCCTGCCTCCGGGCCTCCCGCCTCTGCGCCGGCTGCCGCGAGCGGCTTGGCTCCCCGCGCCTTCCCGGTCGTCGGCGCCCCCCAGCGCTCCGCGTCGGCCCCCACTTCGGCACAGTCCCTGGGGGCTCGGACGGCGGCAGCCCCCCCTCCGCCCCGCGGACATGTCCCTCTGGTGACACAGCCTGTGGGGCGGGGAGAGCGCCTGGCGCGCGTTCAGGGCGGCGGGGACGACCCCCTCGCACCCCTCATTGCCCTGATCCCCCCCTAATGACCCTGGCGGAGTCGCGGGAGCCGTGGGTTTCTGTTCTCCACTCCGGGCAGGGGGAGCTCTGATTTGGAACCTTGCGGAGCGGGACGGATTCTAGCCCTGGACTGGGCGGTGAGGGTTGCTTTGAAAAGATTTCTGGAAGGAGGTGTCAGTGTCTCCTTGGGACGCTTTCGCTGACGGCTGTTTGTTTTGTTTCGTTTTTGCAATGACTTTAGAGAGGAGTTTTGAGCGTTAGTTTTGTAAAGTGGGGTAATAGGCCTCGCCTTGTAATCCAAGCATAAACCAATGTTCATTTGCAAATCAAGAGAAGTCTGGATGAACTGTATAAACTGGAATTAGAAAAAGAAGAAAAGTAAAACCATTCATTCACCAGCATTTTGAGTGTCCAATTTTCACTATCTCTCTTTGCTTTTTTTTTAAATGAAACTTCCTACTCTGTTTTGCGTACGTTCCTTGACGCAAAACTTTTCCTGGTCTGTGCTTACAGAAGCTTGAGGCTTCCTTCCTCTTAGGTAATGGGAGGGGCGGAGGGCAGGGGCTACCGGGCTATCTAGAGACACGGCTGTCTCAGCAGGGTCCTGGGATCTTCATCTCTCTTAAGGAATTTCCCATAGGATAGCTTTGAATTCATGAGTCAAGGTTTTTTTGTTAAATAATTTGTTCAGACTTACTCCCTTTACTCCTCAGCACTTTTATTACATTGCTCTCAAGTTGGGTTTGCATCTTTTGGTTGTAGTGGCAAGTTAATTTTTTTCTAACCAAGTTACACCTGTGGATCTGATGTAAATGGGGAACTAGTGAAGGCCCCTTCCCTCCGCGGCTTTGACACATTTCCAGTCTCAGAACTGAATGCTGACAAAGATAAATTGGTCTTCAAAGATTCCCGCCAGGAAGTCATGCTTTTGCAGTACACCACACTCTGCATAGTCCTCTGTAATTCCAGTATGCAATCAGGAACACGTAATGCAACTACGATATATATGAAACAATAAAAAGTCAAAGCTGTTAACACCTATATATGAAAACCTGGTGTTTAACCAGTAAATTCTAGTTTTTCCTTTGATTTTTTTTCTTGTTGCTTTAGCAGACACGTAGATATGTGTTAGTTTAAAGAAAAAAGTAGGAAAAACTTAGTTGACATCCTTTGATCTGGTCAAGAATTCTTAATTGATCTAACAATGGGGATTGGGGGAGTGTGTAGATGTCTTAAAATGGGAGTAGGGGGCCTCCCTGGTGGCGCAGCGGTTAAGTGCTGCACTGTGGAGCTGTCGGCAGCAGCGATGCAAGTTCGACGCCCGGCTGGGGAGAATCCCACATGGTGCGGCAGACCTCTCCTGCCTCGCCTGCTGCTCCCCTCAGCAGTGTATTTCTGATCTGCCTGTTCTGCGCCCCACTCTATCTCTGGTGAAGCCTCTCACCGCTCCACACCTCTGGCCTGTACCCCAGCTGTATTAAAAAAAAAAATGGGAGTAGAGCCTTAAGATAACCTGTTCACCACCGTGGTCCCTGTGCTGGGTCTATTCAGTCACTTGCTGAGCTGTCCTTTCATGGTGGAGGGCCAGACTGATGATTCCTGGGGGAAAGTCCTGTGTCCTAGCTTCCTCCGTCTGCTGGAAGGCTTCCAGACCTCATGAGCTGTAGCCTCCAGGAAGCTGCCCATTAGCCTTAAGATCTAATCAAATCAGACTCTCTTCAAAATCTTGCACTGGCTCGCTACATCTAAGCACTGCAGTCCAGACTGCTTACGCTGCATAGCTCTGCATCTGAACACATTTCCCTGGCAAGCATGCACATGGCTGTCTAGACCACTAGTTGGCCTCTCTGGAGGGCAGGAAGTGTGCCTTCCTCATCCTTGAATTTTCTGTCTCCCTGCAGGTATGAAACACTTTATTTTTTTTCATTCAGGGAACACAGGAGGGTACACCGTGCATGATTTAGGGAAATAGATATATGTTACTATACCACCTCCACTATCAAAGTACCTATAGTCCTTTACCTTAGGTCATTTCCTCCTTTGTTTTCACCCACCCTCTTCCCTCTCCTGCAGCCTTAATTTTGCAGCAATGTTATCTAGGGTTTGTTTTGGTTTAGTTTTGTCAGTTCTTTTATTTTTACTTTTTTTTTAACTTGAATAATTAAAATAACTACTGTGTGCCTGCAGCTATACATATGATCTCATTTAATCCTCTCAGTAGGCATGTGAAGTGAGATTTTACTGAATGAGAAAGTAACAAAGAGAAAGTGACTGGCTAAGATGCAGTGTTAGTTATCAGGAAAGACAGGCGTTAAATCTCTGTTGATCAGACTCCCAAAGCCTGTGCTTTGCTCAGTGTACTGCGCTGCTTTAAAGCACCGCCATCACCAGTGCCAGATTCTTTACTTGGTGTTGAATAGAGCTGGTCTTGCCAAAGGAGAGGACTGAGCCCCTCAGTTAATAGCTGAGACAAAACTGCTACCTGTCTAAGGTCACATAAATAGGAATGGGTGGAGCTAGAATTCCAAACAAGTCGACTCTGCTCTTCCCACTGCCCAGGTGCCTCCTGTGAATAAATGTGTGCTTGCTTGTTTATCCAGGCAGTTTTCATAGGCCCATTCCATGGGCCCATTATGACTGGATAATGTGTTGTTTTTATAAGCAGTGGAGACAGGTCACTTGTTTCAATTCACAGACGCTTCTATAGCTTCAGCTAATTAAAAAAAAAAAAAAACAACAATGTAGGCTTCCTAGTGTATAAAGAAAGTGGTAAGTTGGCAGCATAACGAGGAGATTTTAAAAAATGCTTATTTTTTTTCAGCTAGCCATTTCACTTTCGGAATTTACCCTTAGTGAAACAGGCAAAAATTATATCAAATGAAGATCATCATCTTAGTATTCTTATCATGTATTACTATGTATAGAGAAAAACTGGAAGAAGTCTGAATGTCCAGCATAGAGATGGGTTAATTAAATTAAGAGTGCCCTAATCAGCACCAGGAATTGCTAATGAGAGGCAATAAAGTGAAAAAAGCAAATTATAAAACTGTAAGGATCATGGTCTCATTATATATCTAAAACCATGATATTTATAAGTAAATAAATATATGTACACATTTGTAGTGTATGTGTAGAAGTCCATGTACACCATACTCTGACATTATAAGTGATTTCTTTTTTTTTACCTTTTTCTTTAAATGTTTTCTGTATTTTCAATAGTATATCACTTTTATAGCTGGAAAATGTTAAATTTAAAAAAATGGTAAAGTTTTGGTAAATGTCTAAGTCAGATCCACTCAAGGTAGTTCATATTATTCCAACTCTGAGTGGTAGAAGCAATCTAGCCTAAACTTGTCTATTAGGTTTAGCTCATAATCCCTTGGAATCCCTAGAGGGAACAATTACACAATTTCTTCACTTAGAGCAAACATTTTACATTTGCACCTTGATAGTTGACATAGCAGTGGAACATACTCAGGTTTCAGCTATAACTTCATATTCTTATGCTTGGATTTCAGTAAAGATAAAGAACAAAGTTTCTTATATGGAATTGCTGTGCTTTAATATAGCATCATATACTCTCAGGTTGATAAAATATTTTGGAAAATAAATCTTATTCATTGGCAAAAGAGAGACTTTTAAAATATCTTAAATTCAATTATTTGGTTTGCATACACAAGATTAGCCAAAACATTTGAAGCCAGACAATATATATGTTTTACTTCAGATTCAGAGGAAAATAGAAACTTACAAAGTCTGTTTTTGGAACTGGCTTTTTTTGGGGGGGTGTGTGATTACATTATAATCGGAAAAAACACATTTATGTTTTGAGTGACACAATTCCATGACAAAAATTCAAAAACCACAAAGAGTATTTAAGTTAAAAGTCACCTTCATTTCCTTCTGTCTTTATCACCCAGTTCCTGGAAAATTGTGTATGTGTCATATATAGGTTTTTCTAAAAATATAAATATGTACTATGCTCTGCATACAAAGTTTTGAATCTTGTTGTTTTTACTTATTCTATGTAGAGAATACTACATTTCTTCAATTCTCAATGCATATTTCCCCACATATTTTAACAAGTCTGTTATCAGGATATTTCTTAAATTTTATCAGGTACATTAAAGATGTAAAGAATTTCCTCATTTTTTAAATGACTGTGTATTATTCATTGTATTGATGTGCATTTTTCTGTTAATGGACATTTAAAATTTTTCCCATCTTTTGCTTCTAGCAAACATCAATGACTACAAAGTTAACTTAGTTGTATATTGACAAACACTTGTAAGAATTTATCCACAGATAAATTCAGATATAAGTGCAGATATTGGGTCAAAGAATATATGTGTTTATATTTTTAGTAGATATTTAAAAATTGCCCTCCATCAAGGTTGTCCCTTCAAGAATGTGTGTGAATGCTTAGTTCCCCAACACTTTACCAGCTTAATGTTACCAAATTTTGGGAGATCTTGAGTCGCATGTATATATTTGTATTTTGTTTTGTATTTTCTATTATTTTTGTATTTTCTTTGTATGTTTTGTATTTCTTAATTTGTTCTTTTATTAACATCAGTGAGGTTGGGCATCTATTAATGTGTTTAAGAATCATTTGTAATTTCTTTTGTGAACTTGCTGTAGTTTTTGTCCTTTTCTTTAATGGATTACAGGCTTTTTTCACCCCGTTGATTTATAAGAGGACTTACAAGTATATAACAGCTTCTGTTTAATTTGTGATAAGCCTAATTCTAAGTATTTATTTATATGATTAACTTACTGTTGTGTAATTTAGAAGGAAGAACATCTGGACCACATTGAGTGTTAATGATGTCTTATGATCTTGTATTTCTAGATCAAATTTGATGCAGGGACCCTTCTTCTTAGTACACACCGACTAATTTGGAGAGATCAGAAAAATCATGTAAGATACCATTTTTTCTATCGTTCTAGGTTTTAAATCACTGGAAAAACTATGAATAGCTGTAATAAATTTTCCTTTTCAGAATGTCACTACTGTATCCACATTATCTCTCTGAATGGAGTTAAAGTACTGCCCTTCATTCACCTCTAATAGAGTTTGTAGTTACTGAGTCGAGAATCATGGCAAATCCTGGTTTGTTTGTTTTTTTTAAAGATTTACTTATTTATGCATACAAGCTGGGGTCAGGCCAGAGGCGTGGGCAGGGGCGTGGGGGAGCAGAATAGGCAGATGGACGGAAATACACTGCTGAGGGGCCATGTGGGGATCTCCCTGGCCAGGCGTGGAACTCGAGTCCTGCTGCCGACAGTTCCACAGCGCAGCGCTTAACCTCTGCACCACCGGGGAGGCTCCCAACTCCTGTTTTTTAGACACCACTCATGTCTTACTCCAGAATCTTCCATGTGCAACAGTGGAGTAATTCTCCCATCAATTGTTAGGTATCCTTAAAAAAGATTCATATATCCTCAAAACCACCCCTCTCCCCACCCCCTGCTTGTTGTTGAGAATCAGGAGGCCAGATCTGCTGTGAAGTGATTGCTTTTCTATGTATTGAGAATTGCCTCCAAGTCACTCCAAGAGAAACCATCCTTTCTTTATTAATAGAAAGGGAGAGCATGTCAGGTGTATAGAGCTAATATCTTTATTTCCAACAGCTTTCATTTGAAAGTATGTAAATTTCAATGTTACCAGTAAGATACACTGTCTTTATTATTTTCCTAATTCCTAATTCCACATCCATGAAATTTCAATAACCTATGTAAGCTATATACTGATCTGTGATCTTTTGACAGGCCATTAACCATTGCAAAATCTGAAAGGTTTTTTTGTCCTGTTAGTGACGGTGTTGGCCCTGTTGATAATGCATGCCTTCGAACTGTTAATGTTGCTTGATTCTTTTAAAAGGAATATATACTCTGGAGAGAAATGTTGTAGGTAGAATGGGTATTCTTAAATATATGTTTACAAATTAATTAATCTTAGTATAATTTTTAAAGTATCATGTAAAGAGGCTAATTTAGAAATCCTTAGACCTATTACATGCCAGTAATTTGTAGTAATTTATAAATTAAAAGCACTAATAAAGGGAAGTTACATCAATACTTTCTGTTGAAAGCTGTGGATGGGTGGGTGGGTAAAATAGAAAACATTATAAAGAAGAAAAATCACCTATATTATATACTCCTTAAGATGATTTTAATTTATCTGGTTTATACTTTGTTTTCTATGTAAGTCTATATTACATGTCAAAAGTGTTCATATAAGTATTATATTTTAAAAAGATGTACTTACTATGAAAGTGAAGATAGTTATAACTGTTTTTGAATCTCTTATGTTCTTCTTAACAGCAAAATGCCACCACTGTATTGTTTGTATTCTGTTTTTCCTTAAGTGTATTTTTAAATATTTATTTGTACATATTTTTTTATATCGTTGTTCATTTTTGTACAATGTTTACTTTCTCCCTAAGTGTATTTAAAGTACAAAATAACATGATTATTTTCAAGTACCTCCAAGATACATAGTACTCCATAAAAAACCATAAAACAAAGATTCCTAATGAGTGTTACGGATTTTCTTTTGAATTTTTTATTGACTTCCTTTTAGGAGTACTGCATGGCTATTCCTCTTTCCCAGATTGTGTTCATTGAAGAACAGGCAGCTGGAATTGGGAAAAGGTAAGGTCTATATATACAGTCGTTATTCACAAAAAAGTATCCAGTCTAACTATTTCAGTTAACTTATTGATTTATTAGTGTGTCATGATTACATATGTGAGGCTTTATAAATAATAGTTGTTGGTCAGGAGTGCCCCAAAGAGGTTATTTTCCTACTTTTAAGCTTGAATCAAGTATTAAGGTTGGCTATAAAATCCCTGGATCAGAAGAAATAGATATGGACCAGATCACACTGCATGTATTTCCACGGACATTGGCTTTTATATGGCTATATTTCTATCATTCACTACTTAAAATCAGAAATGGCCAATCTGAAAAAAATGACTTTGCTTCCTTTTTTTAGTTGATCATTGTTTCTCAATTTTGACTTTTCAGATATTAGCATTAAATAAAGTATCATAATAGTTATTGTCCAAATTGGGACATTTATAAGAGTAATAGGAGGCTCTATACATTAGACCATGGCAGGCATGAAATGTGACTGCCCCAGGCAAACCAGAAGACATTGTTGAAAGTCATGGATTAAAATGTTCTATTCATTCAAGTATATAAAAAAATCTGTCTTCATATTTTAAGTGTATGTAATTGAGGAATATATGTCAACAAATACTGCTGACAAGGGTATTTTCCCCATCAGACACATCTTTATTTAGTCTTAGCATGGTTACATGCTTCAGAAGTCAAACACATGTTGAACTTCACCAGAAATGTGATGCATGCCATAATTAAAGTGTTATTGATACTGGACAAAATGAGGAGCCAAAGGCAGTGCCCCACTTGTTTACCGGTCACTATCTTGGGTCTGCACCCACGCGCACAATTTCAAGACTACTCAGACTTAGGGAACAATAACAATGGAATTTATTTAACAGGGAAAAACAAAGAATTACCGAAGTCAACATATGGCCGTTTACCTTACTTAAAGCAATGTTCAGTCCTTTAAGTCCCAGCAAAGTAACAAAGGTGGTGTCTTCCCACCACTGCTGAGGTGGAGCTCCTCTTCCAAACAATAGGACACATTTCCACAATGGCATCTTCCTGCTTCCGCAGATGCACAACAGCCAGAGAGTAGGCCAGGTTCCAACTCACGAGGACGACACAAAACACAACTGGAGATGCTCCTGAAACTACCATGGTGCCCAAGCACAGCACCAGGCCACAACACTGCAAACAGCAACTACAGCGGCCAGACGGCCCAACAGACTGCACTCGCGCGTTTTAGGAAGGGTCCCGCTTCGGGCCTCTGCCTTCTTCCTTCGGCTGCAGTAAAGACAAAACTGAGAGCAGTTTCCGTCACTCGGCTACTTGCAAATCCTCTAAAGTCGCTGGTCCCAAAGTCACTGAAGATTCCAAAAACTCTCAGTCCAAAACTATATCCTTGTGGCTCAAAAATTCTGGTGTCTGATTTCCAAACTCTCAATCTTGGTGGCTATATTTTCTGCCCCTTCTTTTCCTACATCATGGCAACTGCCTCTTTCATTCCTGCATCATGGCAACTCATTCCGCTATTCCTTCAGCATGGCAACTGCTTCTTCTATTTCTCCATCATGGCGACTGAGTTTTCCTTCTCCTTCAACCCCTTTTATTTCTCATCAGAAACTCCACCCCAAGCTGCAGAATTTAGCATTTTCCCTGGGGCTATTCATTCTCATCAGCAAACCCCTCCAGGGGACACTACCTTTACTGGACTTTGGACTCAGCCCGGTTACATTATAACTAGCATAAAAGATTGACTTGACATAAGAAAAACTAAAACATTGAAAAGATCAATAAGGCATAGATTTTTAGAGTAGGGTATTTCTCTAACTTTACTTTCCCCTTCTTATGTTTCTTATCTTACTAAGTTCTAGAAAGTAAAGCTTTTAAGAGTGTTCCAGATCATTTGAATTTTCCTCTACTGTGTACTAAGAAATTTAAACCCTATAACAAAAATGTGTATTTTTTAAAAGATTTATTTTTATTTATTTATGCATACAAGAACTGGGGTATAGGCTGGAGGTGCAATTAGGGGTGGCAGGCGGGGGCAGGTGAGAGGATTCACCAGTGACAGAGTGGGGAGCAGAACAGGAGGATCTACTGAAATACACAGCTGATGGGAGCAGCTGGCGAAACAGGAGAGGTCTGCTGTGCCATATATGGGTTAGCTCCTGGCTATATTGAACTCAGGCTGCAGTGGGGATAGCACTGAGACTTAACCCCTAGGCCACTGGGAGGCCTAACCCTGTCCTTAATATCATAGTTTTGTGCTGTATTCGCAGTTCATTTCAAACATTCTCCTTGCACAGTTTATTTGCTCATCTCATTAAAGGTGTTCACTACAGAAGAATAAAGTAGAGTCCCTATGAGGCTGGCCCCAATTCACTAACCAAGCACTCTTTACACTGAGTAGGCTCCACACATGATTTTTCAGTTTTACAATAATTTTTAGTCAACCATATGGGCCTAAACAAAGTAAAACTGAGTAATAGTTGAATTTGCAATGCTGTTATAAAGAAAAAGCTAAGCTAGGTACCCAAGATATCTGACAAGTTTTTTAGCTTTACTACTCTGAAAAAGATTGTTTACTGAGCAAGTTGTGGGGAAAAGAGAGGGAGAGAAAACTTTAAAAGTGAACAAAAACATAGCAGTATTTTAATAGCCCAGAAGATAAGAGTAGTTGTAAAGATATGGCAGTTTGTGTTCTTAGAACCACATTTTGAGAATTGTTTTTGCTGTAGGTTATCTTTTTAGTTCATGTTTTTGAATGAGTGGCATTTTCCAAAATGACACTGTAGAATGTTAGTTTTGGGTGGAGTTTTAATAAAATGCCAGCAGACCAGTTTTACACAGATCAATTTTCACCTTTTGTTTTTCAATAAGTGAGGTAGTATGCTTTGGCAGAAATTATAAGCACCCTGTTAACTTCTGGGGATGACCCTATACATGGAAACCCTAATCATAAACTAAAATCATAAACCCCAAATTTTGCAAATTTATTTGAACTTATTTCCTAAAACTGTAACCGGGCTGAGTCCAAAGTCCGGTAAAGGTAGTGCCCCCTGGAGGGGGTTTGCTGATGAGAATGAATAGCCCCAGGGAAAATGCTAAGTAATGGAAGAGGCAGTTGCCATGCTGAAGGAATAAAGGAAGCAACTGCCATGATGTAGGAAAAGAAGCGGTAGAAAATGCAGCAGCGAAGATTAAGAGTTTGAAAATCAGATGCCAGTTTTGAGCCTCCAGGATATAAAGTTTTGGATTGAGCATTTTTGGAATCGTCAGTGACTTTGGGGTCAGCGACTTTAGAGGCTTTGCAAATAGCTGTGCGACGGAAACTGCTCCCAGTTTTGTTTTTACTGCAGCCAAAGGAAGAAGGCAGAGGCCCAAAATTTTAGGGTGCCTTTCTAAAAATGTGTGAGTGCAGTCTATTGGGCCGTAGGGCTGCTGTAGTTGCTGTTTACAGTGTTGTTGGTCTGGTGCTGTGCTGGGGCACCATGGCAGTTTCAGGAGCATCTCCAGTTTTGTTCTGTGTCATCCTTGTGTGTTGGAACCTGGCCTACAGTCTGATTGTTGCACGTCTGCAGAAGAAGGAAGATGCCATGTTGGAAACGTGTCCTATTGTTTGAGGAGCTCCCCCTCAGCAGTGCTGGGAAGACGCCACCTTTGTTATTTTTCTGGGACTTAAAGGACTGGACATTGCTTTAAGTAAGGTAAACGGCCATATGTTGACTTCAGTAATTCTTTGCTTTTCCCTATTTGTTAAATAAATCCCATTGTTACTGTTCCCTAAGTTTGAGTAGTCTTGCAATTGTGCGCACGGGTGCAGACCCAAGATAGTGACCGGTAAACAATTGGGGCACTGCTTTTGTCCAACTTTGAAGCCCCATTTTCCCGTTATCAAAACTACATTTTAATTTAATCTGTAAAGTTAATAACTTGAACTTTTGGTTTATACCTTGTAAGTTTTAAGTAGAGGTATTTTTGAAAAGCTCACTAATACAAACATTAAAAGGATTTCTTTCAGGATGTTCTTTATTCCTATGTGAATTTTAAAAGTGACCTGAAATACATTAAAAGTTAGGAAAAAAAAATTAGTGATTTTTTAAAAGGTAGTTAAATATATTATGACATTTACTTTTTTTAGTGCCAAAATAGTGGTTCATCTTTACCCAGCTCCTGCTAACAAAGAACCTGGTCCATTCCAGAGTAGTAAGAACTCCTACATCAAACTCTCTTTCAAAGAACATGGCCAGATCGAGGTAAATTTCTATGTGAACAAAATTGTGTGTTTGTATGTATTTTTTGTTGTTCTTTGTTAATGTGATGGAAGGCAATAGTGCACAACATAGCAGATTCCATACTATTTTTATAGTAAAATTTTTATAATACAGTAAGTCTTACCAGTGAAGAATGTGAAGTGTGGGTTTCAGTGGGGCTGGGAAGCAGGAGGGTGTGGTGATAAGGAAACAGCAGAGACTGGAAATGGGCTAAGTCATGCCCTCTGGCAACTAGGAAAGGTTTCAGTGGTTCACTTTGGTTCAAGGGACAGAATATAATGTGTGAAATGTTAAATTGCCTAAGTATCTGGAAGCTCATCAACCGTCAGTCAAGTGGTCTAGCTTATAACTCCAAACAAATCTAATCACTAAAGTAATTTTCCTGTAGTATAATTGCTTATGTATTTTATGAATAGGTCACTATACAAGCATACATTTACAAGTGTATGTCTCTCAATCAATATCATAAATTTTTTATGTTCTTTCTTCTGTAGCTCTCCACCCAGCGTGCCTCGCGTAGTAGGCATTGACCAAACATAAGTGACTTATTGAAGTCATTCTCACTGGAGTTGAAAAATATAGTTGATATTTTGTGAGTGTAGGCATGTTTTGACCCTAATTTCTGGCTTCAGATTTTAACTGCACAAGTTAGTCTCTGCTTCCTCTATGGGGATAATGGTTATATATTTTTCTTGGCACTGTGTCCGTTTTCCTATAGATTGAAAACAATCCACATAGGCAGGATTGTTTAAAGTAAGTCTATTTATTTCATTGTCATTCATCTCTTTGTTGAGAATAGCTCACTTTATATAGAAGGTCAGTTCCTTCTTTTTTTTTTCCTTTCTTTGTTCTTTCTGAACTTGATCCAAGAAAAGGACTTCCTTTGATTTCCTTTGATGTCTCTGCAAATTCTAGGTCTGTTGCAAATGACTGAACAGATCGTTCTGCTAAAGCAATGTTAAGTAATGACTGGTACAAGAAGGCACAGCCTGGCTCATTTAAAGTATGCATCTATCTAACAGTTTTACAGGCGTTTATCAGAGGAAATGACACAGAGAAGATGGGAGAATATGCCGGTGTCCCAGTCATTACAAGCAAATCGAGGACCCCAGGTATTTCCTAAACTGTTTTTTAATCAAGTACTTTCAGCTCTGTACTTACATCTTCATTATGGAAAGAGATCTCTGGGATGACAGAACTCACCAGAAACAAAAATGTTACGAGGAAAAAGGTTTATTTTCAAAAATCTAATTTAATGCTCTGTAGACAGACAGTTAGTAAAAAGAAAATAACTGCTTTCCAGGGTACTTCTTGGGTAGTAGAAGCTAGATTCCATTCGCTGCATTCTGTCTTCATAATCAGTGTGGCATTTGAGAGGACACACCACCCGGCAGTGTTTAAAATCCATATTAGTCACTAATCTGGAAAGACACCCAAATGCATAAAAGTAGCTTGTATAGTAACTGTCAAATACCAAAATTTTGATAGTTTTTTTCTGTGTGTTTGATACTATATTAAATATCTGAAGCATATGTGATAGCTTGCCAAAGTACAAAAATAAATAAGAAATTTATGTCTAATATACAGAGTAGACACTGCCATTTATTATATGTTCACTTTATAAGGATTTGAAGATCATTATGTATGGAAAGAAACAGATGTGTTTTGAAAGGAAACTAGATGTAATTGTATGCTGTTTTCTTTGGTCCTTTGTGGATCCTTTCCCACTATTGAAAACCTAATGTGGAAGTTCCAAAAGAATGTGTCCTTTCTATCTTGTATGTTTTATTTTCTGCTTTGTTTTTCAGCCAGGAAGAATAAGGGCTGTAGGAATTGTAGGTATTGAAAGGAAACTGGAAGAAAAAAGAAAAGAAACTGACAAAAACATTTCTGAGGTAACTCTTACACAAGTCCAGCCATTTGTGTTTATTCTTTTGGATACAGCCGTGGCTAATTCCAATTCTGTACATTGGAATCTATTTAGTTGGCCTGAAACCACACAGTCTTATTCTATTCAACAGGTATTCTTCAGGTTGGCATAGTGTAGCCAAAACATGTTTTAAAAAGCTTTTGCTAAAAAGGAATAAAAGAAACATAAATTTGTTTTTCGTGATAATTAATCATGGATTGTTGTATGTAAATTTCAAAGTCTAAATAGAGTAATTCTATTTTAGAATAGTACTGCAGTATAATTAATCAACTCAGAGTCCTCTGTTTAATTATTTAGACATTTGACTAACATTAGCTAGAAAACTGCCAGAGGTGCAGGGGTCCGGAGGATTCACCAGAGACAGGAGTGGGGAGCAGAATAGGAGGATTTACTGAAATACAATGCTAATCCCCTGCACCTCTGGCCTACACTCCAGTTCTTCTATGCAAAAAACAAATAAATAAAATTTTATAAAAAAAGAAAAATGCTGCTCTTTGGCCATTAGCCTTGGGCACACACCACACAGTTTTATGCAGATGGCCACCCAGGGAATAGATACAGAGGCAATAATGGCTCAAGCCAACCATTCACTTCTACTGGGAGAACAACCGTGAGCACATATATCATGTTGTTTCTGAATCTTCACCATATATGAGAAAATTCAAATGAAAGGGAAAAAACTCTTGTTAAGAAAAACAGTTATTCATTCTATTCTATAATTAGTTAATGCATCTAAACATATTGTTTTCCCCATGTTTATATAAAAATGGTCTTAGATTTTTATGAAATGATGCTATGAAGTAATTCTTTAGTTCTCATAAGTTTGTAAGTAAAATTCCATTAATTAGTGTAGTTGGTAGAATTTCAAGGCTGTATGTTAAAGTTTAAATTTGCAAATAGTTATTTAATACCAGAATTAATCAAGGTTTTCTAAAAAATGGACCCAATGAGAGATCTCTCTACCTCTGTCTCTCACCATACACACACAATGGGATTTATTTATTTATTTATTTATTTATTTATTTTAAAGATTTATTTATTTATACCTACAAGCTGGGGTACAGGCCAGAGGCGCGGGGCGGTGAGAGGGTTCAGCAGAGACAGAGCGGGGAGCAGAGCAGCAGATCAGAAATACACTGCTGAGGGGAGCAGTGGGCGAGGCAGGAGAGGGCTGCCGCACCATGTGGGATTCTCCCCGGCTGGGCATCGAACTCACATAGCACTCTGCCGACAGCTCCACAGCGCAGCACTCAACTGCTGCGCCACCAGGGAGGCCCACAATGGGATTTATTATAAGGATTTGGCTTGGGTGATTATAGGGGCTAAGAAGTCCCACATTCTGACACCTGCAAGCTGGTGAGCCAGGGAAACTAGTGATATAAATTCTAATCTGAGTCCAAAGACCTGAGAACCAGAAGCACTAATGGTGTTAAATCCGAGTCCACGGGCAGCACATGACTGGTGTCTCAGGTCCAGCAGGCAGGCAGAGGAAGAAAGTTCTCTCTTTTCCAACTTTTTGTTCTGTCAGGCCTTCAACAGACTGACTGTATGATGTGTACCCTCCTGGGGTGGGCATTCTGTTTTACTCAATCTGCTGGGGATGGAAACACCCTCACAGACACACTCAGAATAATCTTTGATCAAATACCTGGGTATTCCATGTTCTAGTCAAGTTGACGCAAAATAAGTAATCATCATTCCTATTCTGGCCCCCGAATTGAAAATACATATTAATTGTTGAGGAATCAAGGGCATTTGACCTAAAAAATTCCCACTGTCAAGGTTTTGCAGATTGTATATTTATAGTAAAGCTACATATGTCTTGGCCTTGTGTATTTCCTGCAAATTGGCAGCTAGATCCAGAGGCTTGGTCAGATTCATGTTTGATCCCTTTGGTGAGACTAGAGGTGACGCTGCGTTCTTTCATCAGGAGGCACATTATGGCTCTTTCTATGATGTTAGCAGTTGCTAATGTTCAGCGCATAGATCTCTTGGTTCATTGGTGGCTGTAAATGATGAAATTCTAGTATTAATTTTTCACTTGTTAGAATACTTTTTAAAGAGTCACTTCCCTATATCTGCTGTTTGGCTACTCAGTGATACAGTTCATATTGAAAAGGCAAGATAAGAAATTAGTTCCTTATTGCCCTCCAAAGATGGCTGATTAGAGTGTTCTTTGTACATATTGTAAATTCATAATTTTAACATATTTGATGGTTTTCAACCAATTGTAATTATTATCCTGTTTAAAGCTCAAATTGTCGCATCTTTGTCCAGTGGGAATCTCTTCAGGTTAGCCTCCTGAGTGCTTTTGATGTGACCTGATGGACTTTGATATTCTCCTGGTTATCTGATGTGACAAAAGTTCTCGTCCCATCTTGTGCATTTCTTTACCCAGTTCTGGAATCAACTATTATCTGAGAAGCTCTGGTTTCTTTTAAGTAGGAAGTAGTATTGCAAAACCAGTCTGCCTGCTAGGAATATACATCTCTATTGGATTGCTCCTTGTTTCTAGTCCTTTTCAGTGGGAAGAGCTGGGAATTTTTCAGTGCCTTATGAGGTCACCTCCTATTTAAATTCAAGACTACATCATCAAACATTATGACAGTTAAAAAGAATTTTTGTATTTGTTCCTCTATATTTTAAAAATAGGTGTACTGTTTCCACAGTGACTGAATATTCAACTACTACATACACTCTTTCCCTTCCTGCTCTCATTTAAACTTAGTTTAAAGGAAAGATATATGTAATACCACCAGTTATATTGATCTCCCTCTATTCATTTTGCTTGTCTGAAGCTTATCCTCTAATACAGTTTTCAGAAAGTGCTCATGGAGACTATACTCACTGAGTTCTGGCATGTTTGCATTTCTTATACATGAAAATGAGTTTTGTTGGTTTAAAATTTTTGGCTCACATTTTCTTTCCTTGAGTGCTTTCAGTATGTCACTGTCAGCATCTTTGTGTGGCATGAAATGTTGCTGTCAAACACTGATAGTAATCTTATTTGCCCACTTTAAAAGTCAGTTGCTTTTTTTCCCTAAATGCCCAAAGATTTCTATACTTCTATAAAGTCCAGTATTTTACTAGAATATGCATGCATGGTATAATTATTCTTATTTGTTTTAGTCAATTATGTAATGTGTTCTCAACATTTGGTTGCAGAAAGTAAAAAATTTTCAGGCAAATTTTTCTGTGTTGTAATTTTCAATAATGAAGTAAAAATTTAAATTTTGATCTGACCTATGAGCGTGTCTTCTGACATGCTTTCATTGTCTCTGCTGTTATTCTGCTCCTCTGTTTCCTTTTTCTTATGCTAACTTTGTGTGGGATTTGACCTTGATGCTTTGCTGTTGCTAATTTTCATGTGAAATTAATTTTCCTGAACTTTTAGAGGAAGACCTAGGTCGGGTAGCTTTTTTTTTATTCCACAGAGCTCACACTTCTGCTGTTTTCATGCAGTGTGAAAAAGGCTTGCTTACTCTGATTTTCTGTTCCCATTATCTGTTTTTATCTGGACCTTTTCTTCTTTCCTCACTGTGTGCACCTGTCCTGTATGGGAAGTCTAGAGGATCAGTTTCAAGAGCACTGAGACTGATGTAGCCCTTATTGAGGTTTGGTGCCCCCTTACCCCTAACCAATCCTGCCCAGTTTAGTCCCTGTGGTCAGGTTAGCCTGTCTCACTTTCAAGGAATACCTGTTGGATATTAGGGAGTTCTCTTATTCCTAGATCTATTGGGCACCCTATTGCTTCCCCTTTTCTCTCCTGCCTAGATTCAGATATCTGCAGGTCTTGGTTTGTCTCCACCTGTGAATCTTGTGGGTTTTTGTGGATATCATGTCATTAAGTTTTGTAGTATATATTGTCGATGGCCTTTTGGTTTTGAGATCCACTTGCCTTGTTGTTTTTATGTTGAGATTTGGAGAGATTAAAAAAGTCCTCTATCTCCATGAAGTTCTAGCATTTTGGCTTTAGTGGAACTCTTCCTGTGTTGGGAAGTCATTTTCTCAGACCTAGTAAACTAGATTTGGAACCAAGGTGCTGTGAATTCAGGCCTCCTGAATTTGCAGGCAGGGTTTAAGTCACTGTGTTGTGACCACTCTGTTTCCCACCCAGAGGTCACCATCACTCTGCTCTTACAGTGACTTCCATGTCATTCTCCTTGTATGACACTTGGGGAGCTGGCACGCAGCAGTGAACTGATTCTGCTGTATTCATATTCCTTTTCTTGAATGTGTCCATAATAATTTGGTGTTTGAAACGGTCTCCTTAATTTATGGAATGTTATTTTGTTCCGATCTAATCTTCATGGCGTGGCATAATGCACTGGAATCTACACACACTTTGTGCTCTCTTGCGCAAGTCACTGATTGTTCAGCAGAGGCCTCACTCTGCTTTGTGCGAGCCCCGCATCAGACGCTCTGGGTACTGTGGTGACGCGCAGAGCTCAGCGGTGTGAGAAATGCCTTCTTAGGGGAAATAGAGGCTTTAGAATGAAATAGAAATAAAAGCGAGGAAGCTTTTGTTTGTATTTCAATAATTACTTAAAATAGGTCATAGGTAATTCTTTTAAGGCACTAAAATATTTATATGTATTTTTTATTGACTAAGTAATAAGGAATATATTCTGTATTTTATGTGTACTCAATTTTACTTTTAGCATGCTTTATCTATGAAAATAGAATATGGTAAGAAGATTTACCATGAAACAAATTTTAAGTTTACTCTTTCTGGTTTTCTTTACATAGGTGAAAGAAATTCTATATATTGTAAATATTTAAGTGTCTAAAGTGTGTTTTATTTCTGAAAACTAGGTTGCTGTGTGATTTGCTCTCCACCCCCATTTAAATGTTAGAATTGACTTGGTTTCAGAGCTGGTGCTCTGAGTTTCCCACAAAAGGTTTCCTGCATTTGCTGGCTGTTGCTGATAAGAATCCAGTGTCTAAGCCTTTTGTTTATCTGAGGAAATTCCTGTTAGGTGTGTGCACATTCCCCTTTGTTTTCAGTATTAGCCTCAGTGACTCGACTGTAAGGATCTTATACAACACTCTGCTCTAGCAAAAGTGTTTTGCAGATGGGGGATACTTTCCTGCATGTAATTAAGACTGGCATGAGCTCATCAGCGCCTGTTAGCTGCTATTATATGTGCGCCAAAAGATTTTCCAGTTAATGATAAGTTGCTTAATTGGTTTTAAAAAATAACAGCTCTGTACATCACTTAGACATAAGATATTCTGCAATGGCCGTATACTTTTGGTAACTTGAAGTAGTTATACCGTGTGTATATACCATATACATATTTTTATAAATAGGTATGATTAAATTTGAAGAGGCCCTTGAAACATGTATTCATTGTAGAATTAAATAATTGGTGGGTTTATTTGGATATGTTTTAGTGGCATTTGAATGATTTTCTTTTGTGATATTCACTATACCCAAAGCCACAAGTAATCATCTGTTCAATATTTAGAGACTGAGGTTTATGCTTTCAGTTAACTCACACCTGCTATTATTATAGCCAAAATTGTTGTGCCCATAGAAGTATTCCTGCAGCTGCCTATTGCTGTTTTCACACAGGAAAGCTTTACAATGCTTTCATTCTCTCCCTTCTATCAGGAAATGGTTTTGGGAAAAAAATAGTGGCAAATTTTCTTACTTGTATCAAGAATTATAAATAATACTGTCTGAACTGTTATTTATGTCACCTTTTGTTTGTCTAATCAATAACAACCTTTTGAAAATTAGATTTTTTTGCAGTTTGTTGTGAAAAATTTTTGTTTTCTTAGCTAGACTTAATTCTTAGAATAAGATAGAGTTTTCGTTGTCTTAAAGCTTTTTATTTCTTTAGACAGACTAATAAAAAACCATTTCTCATTTCAGGCCTTTGAAGACCTCAGCAAGCTCATGGTCAAGGTATATATCATTTACATCTATTAAGTTCATGCCAATTATCACACAGTTTTAAAAATACATTAGCAGACACTTTGGGATGTTATTACTTTTCAGTCTTTTGCTGTTTTCTTGACAGGCTAAGGAAATGGTGGAGTTATCAAAATCAATTGCTAATAAGATTAAAGACAAGCAAGGTGATATCACAGAAGATGAGGTAAATAAGTTACTTTTTAAGGCATTAGAAACTACACAAATAATGTGGTGACATTTTGGTAGTTTTTCTAGCTTTCTTTCTTGATGTAGTATTTTATAAGACTTGAGGACATATGAAAGTGCGAAAGAAAAGTCTTAAACATTTCACTTATAACAGGACTATAGGGAGGCCGGGTGGGAGAGAGACAATCAGTGGGGGGCGAGGGGGAAGGAAGGAGCCGGAGGGAGGGAAGGGAAAGGGCACAAAAAGGAATAGAAAAGAACACAAGGGACCATGGAGATGGATCACGGGTGAATTGGTGGTGGGCTACCCAAGGGGAATGCAAAATGTAAAAGACATAAATAACAATAAAAATATATATTATAAAAAAAAAAAAAAGAAAAGAAAAGTCTTAAACACTTCAATACCTTTTTTTGGAGTGTAGAAAGTAGAGATTGAAATGTGTAAGACAGTGGCTGTTTTATACATATCCATAAGTTTGATATCTGTTTCATTATAATTGTCTACAATTTGGTTCAGCTATTTTCCTTTTTGAGTTTTCAGTTCTATCATTTGGTTGTCATTAAATATAGGCTAGTTATTATCTAAATCTCCTTTCGTACCAAAATAGTGAGATAAATGGAGTATAAGATATCAGGATAGGAGAAGGAAGAATAATAATTAGATTTATACAGGGAATACTAGAAATTCACTTTCTTATAGCTCACAGTATATAAACAAGAAATGGGTAGATATAGAAATAATTGAGTATAGTTGATTTTTTTGCTGGAAGGATTTCAAATGTTGGAATGGTGAGACTAACTTTACAGCTTCTTTCTGTGTCTTTTCGGCTCTCGTTGTAGACCATCAGATTTAAATCCTATTTGCTGAGCATGGGGATAGCAAACCCAGTTACCAGGGAAACCTATGGCTCTGGCACGCAGTACCACATGCAGCTGGCCAAACAACTGGTTGGAATATTGCAGGCACCTTTAGAGGTAAAAACAAAACCTAAATGGTCTTTTTCAGTTGTGTTTAATTATTTCCATGTTATCAGAAATCTTAACATCCTTTCATGATGTAGTTACTATTCAACCAACATGTTATTTTTCCTTTCAGGAATATTAAATTAGTTTAGTACTTACTAATAGATTCTTTGTCCATAATCTTCTAAATTATTTCTGAAATCTTCCATTTCAGATATCTATAACTTTCTAATTCCATTTGATATAATGGTTTTTCTTCTGTTCTCAAAAGAAAATATATGATCTCTATGTTCTTAGATATATTCCATGTATCTAGTCTTAATATACAGTCTACTGTTTATAATTTCATAATGCAGATTATCTAATCTAACACTACTCAGGCAAGCAAATTACTTACTAAAGCACTTTTATTAGGAAATATTTCAAACATAGGACAAAATAGACTAGTATAATTAACCCCTACTGAGCCATCATCCAGCTTCATCTGTAAGCCAGCCTCCACTCAAACTTATTTTAAAACCAATCCTAGATATCACTTTATCTGTAAGTCTTTCAGTATGTAACTATAATGATAAAGATGACTTTGGATGTAATTTTAATCCCATTTTACAGCCAAAAAATTAAAAATAATTTTGAAAATACCAAATAGTATTCACATTTTCTCTTACAGGTGGTTTGTTCAAATCAGTATACACTACAACGGACTGTTTTGTCTCTCAAGTTGTTTTTTTTTTTTTTTAATTGCATAGGTTTCCCCTTTTCTGGCTTCCCCCTCACCTTACGATTTATTGAAGAAACTAGTAATTTATTTTATAGAGTATATCAATCTGGATCTTGCTAACTTGTAATGGTAGCATGCTTCCTGTAAACTGGTACTTATATCTAGGAGGGCTTTTAATGAGTGGAATATTTTATAGAAGGTGCTGTGCATTTCCATCAGGAGATATAGAATGTCTGATTGTCTTTTTTTGTGACGTTAATAGCCACCGACCATCATTAACTAGATTGTTGCTTCATTCAAATTGAAAAGAGTGATGGTCTTATTTAATTCTGTAATTTTTTTCTTCATTTATTAGCTGGAATAATTTAAAACACATAAGCACATTTTTTGAAGCACCCCCTTATTTAAATTTAAGTAATATTAAAACAGAAATAATGACATTAGCTGAATTTGAAATGGTCATAGCATCTGAATAGATTCCCATGTAAGTATCATTTTTAAAAACTTATTAAGAAATTTTATGATTTCTGATTTCACTCTGATGATGATAAATTGTGTTAAGGGATGATAACTGGTGCTAATTGTAATAAAATACATTTTTTTATTTCATATTTTAACAGGAACGAGGGGGAATAATGTCACTCACAGAGGTGTACTGTTTAGTAAACCGAGCTCGAGGAATGGAGGTAAGAATAGAATACTTACTCTTTTAACTAAATATAGACTTTCTTGATATAATGTAAATTCTCCTATAATACAACTGAGAATACAATTTGAGAAAGGGGTCTGAGTATCAAAATGATTTTGAGAAGCAGTCTACAGCGAAAAGAATACTGCCTCAGGATCTCAGACACAGATATTCTGCCTGGTTTTGCCAGAGACTTACTGAGCGACCTTGAATAGCTTACTTAACCTTTCTGGGAATAAATTTTTTTTTAACATTCAAAATAAGGGTTTGGACTGAGTGATGTCTTTTGGCTTTAATATTCTATATTTGTATTGTATTGTCTAAGGCTGTGCATGATGTTTTTTGTCTGATAGTTAAGTGTGGAGTTAGCTGGGTTGGATGCATAGTTCCTGGAGATAATCCAGAATGAGAGCTGTACCTGCCCCTTTGCCTTTGATTCAGCAGCACCTATTCTCCACCTCTTACCACCCCAACATCCTTGCCTCCAAAGCTCTGCTGCTGTGCCTTAACAGTCAGTTTGATGGTGTCGACAGTTACCTCCATACAATTGACTCAGACAAATCTTCCCATTGCTCACCCCAGTCCCATGAGTTAAGCTTCTGCTCTGTGTTTTTTCTGACTAGGTCACCTTAAGTATTCACTGTTCACCAGGCACTCTGCACATGCTACCTCATTTATCTTCCCAGTAACTCCCCATCTGAGCAGGGAGGGGTACTACTGAGGGGTTCAGGAAATTGAGATTACAAAGATAAAAGCACATGGTTTTGTGATGTCAACCACTTGCAGACAGTGGTTGATGGGGATTTGCGCCCAGCCTGGGCTGGCTCCAGAGCCACTCTGTGCAGCTCTAGCGGTGCTTGTCACTATACCACACTGAACTGCTTCTTTTAAGGCTGCGTGGTCTGGAAGTGTGGCCACTTGCAAGCTACATGTGAACTTGAAACGTAGTTAATCCAAATTGAGATGTCCCATAAATGTAAACTACACATGGACTTAGAAGACTTGGTACAAAATAAATGGTAAATATTTCATTAATAATTTTTATATTTATTATAGGTTGAATTTTTTGATCTATTGGGTAAAATAAAGTACATGTATTAAAATTTTACCTAATTTTTTAATGTGACGACTGCTAGAAAATTCAAAGAACTAGCATTATATTTCTGTTGGATAGCTCTGCTTTTGTTAATCCTTTTTACTTTAGTGATTAAGTCATCTAAGGTCCTTGATAAATGATAAACATTTTTTAATCTGTTTTAGTGATCACTATAATTACATAGCATCACTCTATTAATTTGCAGTGTAAACTGGATTTTTTTCCCTATTAGTTGCTCTCACCAGAAGATTTAGTGAATGCATGCAAGATGCTGGAGGCACTGAAATTACCACTCAGGTAAAAGAACCTCTGCAGGAAGTCTGCCAATTGTACCTCTGGTTCTGCACAAATTAGACAGGAAAGGCCTGTCAGCTCTGCCATCATGCTTGGCAAACCAAAACACTGGCCTCTTGAAATTACGTTAACTGTGGACAGAATTCATGGCTGCCACAAATACCTCTGTCATCCTGGCTTCCAGCCCGGCCAGGGCAGTGCGTGGCCTGAGGGGTTAGCAATGTTGCCTCCTGTCTCCTTGGGGCAGAGAGATAAGAATGTAGGTTCCTCCCATAAGGTTTGAATAACCAGCCTCTCTTCCCTTAGACATCTTGTGTTAGTCTCTGGAAAGTAATAAGTGCAAATGTTCAGCTGCAAATTATATTTCCCTTATCCACAGGCTTAAAAAAGAATGTAGCCAGACATTTTATTTAGGATGTGGATTATAGTTCGTAATTTTTAACTGTTTATTCATAATTTTTTTAGATATGCCATAGTTACTTGTAGTGATTATATTTTAAATGTAGTTTTGTGTTAACATTTCTTTTATACCTGAGCATAAAAGAAAGTAAAAAAATAACTGCACCTCCAAAGCTCCTAAATATATCCTAGATATTCATGGCTTTGTTCTCCCACCTGTGGTTTTTAGGCTCCGAGTTTTTGACAGTGGCGTCATGGTAATTGAGCTTCAGTCCCACAAGGAAGAGGAAATGGTGGCCTCAGCCTTGGAGACAGTACGTGAAACCTAGTTTCCTTCAGCCCCTAGAGCTGCCATAAAGACCTGGATGCTTAGCAGCTTGAGAAACAGGATTTCCTTCTGAATTTAACTTTATTGAAAAGTAATGTTTCTAGTCCCGATTAAACACAGTTTATTATTAATAATAAATAAACATGCATCAAAATTATATGTTGAAAGCCTTTTGAAACTTACAGCATTTATTAAAGGAATTTATGAGGTGCTCACTTTTGCTTGTGAAGCTCAGTCTAAAGGCTAGGTTTTTCACTTTGTTGATTAGAATGTTACCCATGACTGAACTTTCCTTTCTAACACCTATGCATATATACATCATTGTAAAATGTTGTCACTTGTTTTGTGAAATAACTGCTACAAAAACTACGAAAAGCAGCTGTAATGTAGTTGGATTTCACTTACCGAGCTGCTGTATTGCTTATTAGGACAAAGAATTGCTGCCCTAGTAACCTCTACGGTGAGCTTGTGTAATATGAAAGACTCAGATTTATTATACTTCTTATTTTAAGCTAGATGAAAAACCTAACACCACTGATACACTTAATATTAAACCTATATGTAAGGTTCCTCTCTGGAGCATGTAGTATACACTGAACTAGAACTTGTTACGTTTCTTCTCAGAATATCCAATAGTTCTTCGTAGGCTTAGCACAGTGCCTTTATTATATTATGGAGGGCTTTGTGATTGTTTAGCCTCTTCTATATTTATTCTGAAGACTATATTTATTCTGTCCAGCTTTTATAGAATTAATTATTAGTGAAGAAGATTTAGTTATATATGAGTACTCTTTGGGTTTTGGTAGAAGATTTGGTAAATAATTTCCTGAGTATGCTGGTAGATGTATTTCTAGTTTTGTATCTAGGTGGGCTCAATGATCACATTATTTTCTGCTGTGTGTTTCTGTAGGTTTCAGAAAAGGGGTCCCTAACATCAGAAGAGTTTGCCAAGCTGGTGGGAATGTCTGTCCTACTGGCTAAGGAAAGGTAAGTGGTGTCCTTCTTTTCACTACAGCTTGTGTCTCTGGTTCTGAATGGACACTGACTGTTTTTTGCTCCTTGATTCCTAGGTTGCTTCTTGCAGAGAAGATGGGGCATCTTTGCCGAGATGACTCAGTGGAAGGCTTGCGGTTTTACCCAAATTTATTTATGACACAGAGCTAAGGGCTTTGTATTGGAAACACTTCTTATCCATATACTTGCATCATGTAGGGCTTATTTGACATTGAGCTAAGAGTAAACCTTGAAAGACTGAGAATTTACTGGATTCTTGCAGTATAATATAAAACACTTTTCACTCCTCACTAAATATTGGGGTCCAGGAAGCTTATTTAGGGTAAATATAGGAAAATACAGAAAAACGAATGCCTACATGAATTTGAAATTGTGCTATAGCTGTATAGGACCTTCAGAGTGTAGTTTAAAATATGGTGGATTTTAACTTGATCCTCAAATCTGATTTTTTTTTTGAAAAGAAGCGAATTTAGTTCATGGGGGAAGAAAAAGAGAAGTTGCATTTTTGGACAGGTTAGATCATTATTTTCATGTGATCAAAATTCACAGAATTATAAATGAAGTTTAATAAATGCTCATTTTAGAGGATTTTCGTAAAATAAATCATACCTACGGTGTAGCTTAAGAACCTGACAACATTGGAATAAAATATTGAACTGCAGAATGCCATAGAAGGCTCACCCTAAGGGCTTTTGGGAGCAATTATCAACATATCTTCAACAGACCAAATAAAGCTCTTAGAAAGGGAGCGTTTTATTTGACTTACATAAATATAACATGACAGTTTTTCTTATTTTTGTGTTTAGTGATGATTTCATGACTGGCATTTAAAGAATGCAACTATGTCATTTTGTTTAAGAAATACTGTGGCTGTATAGACATGCCCAGAGATATGATTACAAATTTGGGAAGTAGATGGCTCAGGAATTTCTAAGAATTATTGTCAGATGGAGGGGCAAGGAGAACTTTCACTAGCTTGACAGGAATCTTGGTGCTCTATTACCTCAAACCCAAGGACAGGAAAATATAAAGTGAAAATATAGTATGTCTCCTTTTCCTTCCCTTAAAGAGTTTCAAAACTGAAATTTAAAAATTTATATCATATTCCAGCTGTATTTTCTTCTTTGCCCCACACATTTGTAAGTTGCGTGGAGAAACTGTCTCTGTTAAGAGCATTTCTGAGGTAACAAAAACTGACTAATGTTGAATTTCGATTGCTTGAATTTAAAAGTGGACTGCCTGACTTCATCTGTTGTTGCTAGACAGCATACAGTATCTAGGCATTACCTCACACTCAGGGACCCCACAGGGACAGAAGGAGACTCCCTTTCTGAGACTGAGTTGGACGTGGAACGTAGTGATGGTTTTCAGCCAACCTTCCAGAAGGGATATCTGTATTAAGATATTATTTGGACCAGGAAGAAGGGATACCCAGGTTCATAGTTGGGATTCCTAAGACATTCTGAGTGTGGTGCCAAAGGCTACTACTGATGTCCTTTGGGGAAGTTGCAAACCCAGGAAAACCCTCCAAGTGCAAGCAGAGTCAAAGCCACATCCTGCCTGCAAAGTGGTCGTCACTGCTTGTATCCCTCAGTCCTGTGACTGAGGCATCCTGCCTTGGTCTTGTTTCCCAGAACTGGAACTGATACTACCTTGTGATGAGCGAGCTCCTAATTCCCCAGTTGCTCAGCCTCAGGTTTGTTTTGGGGGGAAATTTGGTGTCTGCTTGCCCAAATCTTGGGCCACTGTGGAAGATTAACTGTATGTTACTCCTCTCTCCAGGTTGTACTTACTCTCACAAGTTTGCTCTAGAATGTGCGTGCGTGCACATACACACACACATACACACACACACACACACACACACAATTATGTGGCTAATGTTTTTAAAAATTACAAACATTAATAATCTATTTTACCATTTGGAATAAGATGCAATTGAAATCGTTGAACTAGTTTGTCTCGCTCTAATGATTTGGATTGTACCAAATGCCCATCATTCAACATGCTTTTTTACATTAGAGTGACAACAGATTAACAAAAACAGAGCAATCTGAAAGTGAACTAAAAAGGAAGAAAATGATATGAATATATTTTGCAAATGTCACATTAATTAGGAACAAGTATGATTGATTTTTTTGTTTTGTTTTATGTTTTAGTGGGTCTTAAGAGTTTCCTGACCTCTGTATGTATATTTTTATCCTTTTGTTGTTGTTGCCAAATAAGGTGTTATTTTGGTCCTCTATTGGTATAGGTTATGTTTAAATACAACCAATCAGGCCCTAAGTGCAAAAAAGTTCTGTCTTGGTGCTTACCACTGGTATAATTCTTATTTTTGTTTTCCTAATTTTGCTCTTAGGAGCACAAATCTGTAGTTTTTTGTTAATGGAATATTTCTAGTTGCATACTGTCAACATTTTTTTACATTGTACAAGTGAAGACTGTTTACACAGTTAAATGATTATCATTAATGTATATAGGGTAAAATTACTGCAAAATTTAAAAATGTTTTTTCTTGGTGTTCTTTTTAAATACTGTTTGAAAAATATGTGAAAACGATAAGCATTTAGTCAGAATAAGCCAGTATGTTAAGATTTTTTCTTTTAAATTTTATAATCAAGAGTTGATTATAAATATTTATAACCTCAGGCTCTTAGAGTTTTAGTTGTTTTAAAAGAATGACAATGGCTCATGAACTGTTTTTAAGAAAATTCTTGATGTGAATTCCACTGTTGTTGACCATATGTGTTCATGTGAATGTATTATCTCTGGTTCCCCGTTACCAGACTAACTCACCAGATGTGGATTCATCATGTCATTCTCATGCTCCAGTACTTTAAATTGTTCTCCTTTGCCCAACAATCTCAGATTTTCACTTTAGTTTAGTAGAGTTGTAATTTATAAGGTATTTAGGTTTTAAAGATTGTTCTAAGGATGAAATGAAGCATGCTCAAAATGATCCTCAAAATCTCTTAAATTGCCAATAAAGTTCTCTACATAGTCTGTGATTAGAATCCCTGTTGATTGACACATGGATATAAATATTTTATGAATATAGTAAATGTAATACATGATAAAAACTACATGTCAACAATAGATTTTTTGAAAATCTATTGGATTATAGCAAACTATAATTAAACTATGTAAGTGTAATTGTCTCTTTTGCCAATAGATATGGTTGAATTTATATAAATTTATTGCTAATCCTAACCCTCATGATAGATCTAGAGTGTAAGTTCCATAAGGGTAATTTTTATCTCGTTTGTTCCTTGATAAATCCTCAGAGTCTACAACAGGGCTTGGCACCCAGTACGTAGTAGTAAATATGGATGAATGAACCCCATTGTACATGCCAACTTATATGTGACTATATTTCATCCTGCTTTATCTCTCATTCAGTTCAATTTTTTAAAAAAGATACTTTTTAAAAGTATTTATTAACTGTGGTGAGGAATTTTGTGGGTCACAGGGTATGAGGGGAAGTACAAAAGGAATAAGATATAATCTCTGCCTTTAAGAAGGTGGCCTGTTTTGGAAATAGACATATAAACAACCCCAACTGAAGATGGAATGAAATGTGTGCTATGGGAGTGGCATAAGTACCACGCTGTGGAAGGCAGAGGGTAGAGCCTTTTGTTCTAATGGAGGGGCCTGGGAAGAACTTGTGGAAGAGGAAGAGCTGGGAAACCAGGCTCATGGGGACCAGTAGGTGGCTAGCACTGGGACAGGGGAGCGGTGTGCTCTGTGCCCCTTCCTGTTCCTGGGATTCATTTCCCTTGTCCAGATTTCCTTTCCTTACTTCTTCCTACTCAACCCCACCCCCAAAACCAAAATCATACTTTGTTCAAGATTTAGAAAAAATTGTTTCTAGTACATAATTCTATTATTTCTAAACTCCCTAGGAGTTACTGTCTCATATATTTGACAATAGTTTGTCTCATTCTCTAAATGTTGTCTTGATGCAATAAGGAAATAGAGAAATTGGATTTCTTTAAGTTCAAGGATTCATAAAACACTTTTGAATTCCCGGTGGCCTAGATCAGTGATTATGCATGATCTATTCCTAGTTAAAATGAATGAATTGAGTGGTTTCTGGATTATAATGTGTCATAAATTGACTTGCAAACAAATCTGTGTCCTTCCAAAGAGGCTTCTCAACTAGCCTTGTCAGAACTTAGCCTGTCTGAGATCTGCTCTGTTTTCTGTAAATTTGAAAACATGGGCCATCTCCATGATATGGGAAACACTCCAGAACAGTCAGGTTAACACACACTTAAGATCTTTCATTACAGTTAGAAAATCGGGTCATTCATTTTCTTCCTTTGTGTCTGGACAATCATATAAGTTAAAGTTTTTCTCTCAGAGTATTAACCTAGGGAAATAAAAGATCTGTCTATTTGCATAAAGGATATTATTGAGATGGTAGATAATGAATTTTGTACAATTTGCAGAGGCTCACTACACCAGTTCAAGATAACCCAACAGCTTGTTTTAGTTCAATACCACTGTTTTCTTTTCCTTTTTTTTTTTTAAAGCCATTAGTTTTTCCCCTGCACATCTATGTTGCCTTCTTTTAGAAAAGCGCAAACCATCTTAACTCTTGCGTAAGGACAGTTATACAGTTTGGCGAGAAGTCTCACTAAGGCAAAAATGATGAAACATCTCAAAAAATGAGCGAGTCCACTGATCCAACCCTTATACATGGCTTTAGTTTCTCCCTGGTCTCAAGAGTGGATTTCTGGAAAGAGTGTGTCAGAAAGATTAATACAGAACAAATTGCTTTCTATGTTTCACTCAATCACACAAACTTCAATGTAACTATTATTACATGCCTTTTATTTGGAGGAAAAGTGGGATTAAGTATCTGCCCAAGGTTTCAGGGGCAGGACTGAAATTAATCTCAGCTTTATCTAACTCCAAAGCCCATTCTTTCCATTGACTTGTTGCATTCAAAATCGAAAATGTCAGGGACTGTGGCATGTATTTGAAAAGAATCGCAATTTGAGTTAATAAGTGGATATCTACTAGACAATCCCTACTGGCAGTGAAACTGGATGATGACCAAGCCCTTTGGATGGCTTCGGGTAGAATTAGAACAACTAGTACTAATTATTTGACAAGTAAGTACTTAGCAAACTTGGTGTCTTTGATAATTTTTTTTTTAAAGATTTATTTATTTATACATACAAGCTGGGGTACAGGCCAGAGGTGTGGGGCGGCAAGAGGGTTCACCAGAGACAGAGTAGGGAGCAGAACAGGCAGATCAGAAATACACTGCTGAGGGGAGCAGCGGGGGAGGCAGGAGAGGTCTGTCGCGCCATGTGGGATTCTCCCCGGCTGGGCGACGAACTTGCATCGCTGCTGCCGACAGCTCCACAGCGCAGCGCTTAACTGCTGCACCACCAGGGAGGCCCTGTCTTTGATAATTCTAATAACTGAACAATTGTGCTATCTTTTAAAAAAAATCAGTGATTTTCAAGAATCTGCAACTGCTATTATTTTTAAGCTTTTAAAAATCGAGGTAGAGTTTACAAAGTGAAATGCGCAGATCTTAAATTGGACAAATTTTGACAAATAGATAATAAATCCACATTGGTCACATTTCCAACCAATAGAACAAACATCTGCATCTCAAAAAGTTCGCTGGTGCCTCTTCCAAACACCTGCTCCCCAGAGGCCACCACTGCCCTTAGATTTTTTATTACTAACATTTTTGTCAGTTAAGTGATATATTTTGTGTGCAAGAAAAGTAAATGTTAAACTGTTGCACATTACATTGTACTGTAAAACAAGCACAGCTGTAAAACAAGTTGGACTGGCTATTCTAATGGCATTTTTTAACACTTGCGGATCAGAGTTTTGTAAATGTTATTTTTAATTAAGCATGTTGGCCCCTGAGAGAAAAAGATGCACTGTTTTCTTTTGAAAAACACTTAGGAAACCAAGTTCATCCACCAGTGATGCCACTTCAATTTCCTTTTGTGGCTCCCCAGAAGAAAATGATACTGGGGGAGAAGTGACAGAACTTGAAATCTGGAGGCTGCTGGTTCGCTGGACAAACCCGGGCTCCGCCTGCGGCCCGTGGGTAGGTGCGTCGGGGCTCTGCTCCCCTTCCCCGCTGCGCAGGCCGGCCGTGGGCGTTTCCTGCTGAGTTCCTGTCCCGACACTGGCCGTCAGGGTGCGGGCTGAAAAGGATGCGCGGCCCCGAGGGCGTGGGGGCCGCCCCTACGCTCCCGAAGGCCGCCCGCCCTCACGGAGCCGCCCTCCCGGCGCCGTAAGGGGCGGGTCGGGGAGGGGCTGCGGGAGGCGAGCGTTTCGGGTCCGGGTGCGCAGTCCCGGGACGCTGGATGCCCAGCGCGCTGTCTTGCGGTCCCTGAGGCCCCTGGCCACCTCGCCAACTCGGCCGTCCTGGCTGCCAGTCCCGTGAGGTAAGAAGAGGCTTTCGCCACCCGGCGGGAGCTTCTGCGCCTCGGGGGCCCGGCGGCTCCGCTGCGGTCCCGCGGTGCCCCCAGACCTTGCCGCCTCCACCCTTCCCGCAGCCTGAAAGCACAGGTGGACGGTGCTGTTTCCTGGATGCAGCCAGTCATCGTCCCTCTTTCTGGGTGCTCAACCTCTGACTCCAGGGACATATTTTAAAAAGTGTCCCTCTCTGCGTCTCGGAGTAGAGGCTCTAACCTGAACCCCGTTCTCCCTGGCGCCGGTGTTACGGAGGAACTGAGGCTGACCGTATGCGGGTGTTGAGCCCGGTTAGTCGGGACCCTTGTGGAATAGCGTCTCGGGACACTGAGCATTTCAGAGCAAGTCTGCTGCTTTCCAAAAAGAAATACTTTCTGGAACACAAAGGTATCGGATAAAAGCTTTTCCAAAGTGTCCGTTTTTAAGAGGGCTTTATGCTGGCGACATGGTCAGTGCTAGATTTCCGAGCATGAACTTGACTTTAGGGCCTTTGTAAAGCTCAGGAGCTGTGAGGAGCACACAGCTTCTCAGCAAAGCTGCACCAACCGTGGGTCCAGGACAGAGTCAGCTGCATTGGATATATACGTACAATCCAATTGAGTTCATAGGAATCGCTTGGGAATTAGGGATTTCCTCCCCAGTGAAGGTTGTTGTTAGATATACAGGTGAGCAAGTGCAAGTTTATCAGAAAAGTCACTACGCTTCTTTTGGTGTTCCCTTTCATTCTTTGGTAAGTCATTGATCCTATGGATTTAGGCTTATTCATTTTCTTTTTCTGCAGCAATGAAGACACTAGGGAATACAGAAGTGTTTATTTTAGCTGGTTTCATCCAAAATGTGGAATCTGGCCTTGTCCCGATAGCGAGAATATTCACAACTGCCTCCAGCCCACTAACTGATACATTTACAATTTGTATATAAATGCTTATGTATGTAAATGCTACATAGAAGTATTTTTAAACATGTGTGAAGCCTAAGTTCTTATTCTGTTATTGGAACATGTTTTTAACCCAGCATTCCATTCCATTCTGGGGTGCCCTGTTAACGTCTTCAAATTAGTGGTTAAGCTAGTAAAAATTCAGTATTTATTTTCAAAAGCTTGAGAACATTTTTAAAAATCCATATTTCGGTGTCCAGGTAGGGTGGTTTATTTTATAACTCCATTTCCATTTGGCTTTAAATATAGATTATCACACAGTTTTGTGTCTTACCGGTCATTTTCACAAGAAGGAAAGTGTATTATAATCACAAAATCAGTTGTGCTTAGGAGCTTTCTTAAAAGAGTGGTTGCCATGGGGAAGCAAGCAACTTCGGAGAGGCCAGCCAGTTCAACTTTTAAGAGCTAGGATTTGCTTATTGCCTCTTCTTGCTTTGGTTACTGAGTATCAGTGACTTAAAGGAAGCATTTGAATTGCCCAGTGCCCTCCCTTGACGAGATACGCTGATGCTTGCCTGCTGTCTTTGGCCAGGTTTCTAAATGTTCAAGGAAAGGACTGGGTCAAATCTGTGCCTGATTCCTGCAAAACAGAATTTTCTTTCTCTGTAGGGTATAGGAGGGTGCCCTGACATCTGCATAATTACACTTCACATGTCTGCTTCCCTTTGAGGAAGTATGGTATTTCCTTTGTTCAGCCAGCTCCTACTAAAAGAAAGCTGTAGAGACACACCAGTTTTCTTTCCATTGAATTTTTTGTTTTAATCAGGCTTTTTAATTACATTAATTTCTGTCTTACCTGAAGGGATGTAACATACATATACTGAATGTCATATACTGATTAAAACATTAACTGTGGGAAATGGGGGGAATATAAACATTAAGAAAGTATGTATTTGATTATTTTAGTAGTCCATGGTTTACTAGACTCTAGTATGAAAAAAACTGGCACTTAAAAGGCCTGCATCTTATGCTGTAGTTTAATAATCTGTTTATATCAAAGCAAGTGCCTCCTTCCACAAATCTTTCAGAACCACAGGCCAACAAGGTCTTTCTGCCCTTTCAGGTGATCTAGGAAGGTTGCTGCATGAAATCATCTATCTCTGATACATACAATCAGCAGTAACTATTAGAAGAGTGACAGAAGATTATTTTTTATCTGTTTTCTTTTGAGAGTGCCCTAAACAAGGGAAATTGGGGTCACATTAAGTTCAAGTTAAGTGTAGAATTCTGAAATTCTTTCATTAAAGGTTTGATTATTTTGCTGTAGCTTCTAGGCATTAAGAAATGAAACTATCCAGATAACACACTCACGTAAGAAAGAAGTATTCATGATTCCATTTGTGGAAGCAAGGCAACACAATGAAGAATGAAAGTTGGGCAAAATTTAGTAAATTGATCAGTGTGAAATGTCAAACACATAATTAAGTGAGGATGTATAATTCAGACTGGCTATTAGCTTTGATGAAATTAAGCAGATAACAGCAAACACTCCCGTTGAGGATGTGCTATAAATATAGGAGACTTGGTGTTTTGCAAAGATAATCTCAGTGTAGGGCATCCCTGAATATTTCTAACAGGTGCACTATAATGGAACAAATGAGATATGTATAGTTATAGATCATTTCCCTAGAAAATTGGTGTCATCCTTATTTTCTCTTCAGTGTCACCCAGGAAGTTTGACTTCTTAGAATGCTTTGTCACTTCATGATTACTATTTAATGCATCAGATTGAACAGTCATCATTTTTTTAGATTCTACTTTCAGGTATTTTTGGAAAAAAAAATCCATAATTTGGGTGTGAGAAAGGACATGAGGAGACCAAAGACCTGGGATTTTGCAAATCAGAATGAAACAAATGTTGAAAGACTTTTCAAATCTATTGCTGGTGGTGCTCTGTGACTACGGTGAGTACTGAGAACATACTGAATGCATTGGGTATCTATGAAGAAACATAAATGTGAAGTTTTAAAATAAACTGATGTTCATGATCCTGCGTGAAAGAGACAGGGCAGGCTCCACAATGGAGGCCCTTTTAAACGGTCATCCTTGTAACTGGTTTCTCTTCTAGTTCTGCATTATTCCCATTTTACCTTAAATGTATTTTTAAGTCTTTAATAAATAACTAGGGGTAAAACCAAGTTGCTTTCATTTTAACAAACTGGAGACATGCATGTTACCCTGAATCTCATTGATTGATTTTCCTGGCAATTCAGTAGTGTACATTTGAACTCCACTCACTTACACTTGGAAGCGATGCTTTAAATATGGGGTTCTACATATGATTTCATTTGATATGAGAGTGTTGCTGCTAGATCCAATCAGCCTTTCAGTGTTATGCCAGTGTTATGCCTTAGACAAATTTCTTAACCTCTTTCAAACTTAGCATAATATTGACTTCAGAATTGTGATGATAAAATCGGGTCAAGAATGTGAGACACCTTGAATATCTGAGCATACAGCAGTTACTTAATGTTAGTTTTCTTCAGTTTGTTTCAACTGAATGCAAATTCATTTTTCAGTTTTATACAACAACTGAACCAATAGATTCAGCCATATGATATAGTACTATTTTTTCTTTTGATGATATTTTCATGGACTGCTCAGCAGTTGGTGACATGGGAGTGTTTTCAAACTGATGAAAAAATTATAATTGAAGAGCTAGAAAGTGCTGGCTCATGTGCTTTCAGTGGTGCAAGCACGTCAATGGAGAGTGTGCATTGATCATTTTATGCAATGAGTCCTCAGTCTTTTCTTTTTAAAGATTTATTTTTATTTACTTATGCAAAGAACTGGGTTGTAGGCTAGAGATGTGGGTTGGTGAGAGGATTCACCAGAGACAGAGTGGGGAGCAGAACAGGTGTACTGACTGAAATACACTGCTGAGAGGAGCAGTGAGTGAGACAGAAGAGGTCTGCTGTGCCATGTGGGCAGCTCCCTGGCTGGGGATCAGATCAAACTCAGGCCTCAATGACTGGCCATAGCTTGATAGTGTTGTGACTTTAGCCCCTGCACTACCAGGGAGGCCCCTCAGTCTTTTCTTCTTTAGGAAGTTTATTTGAACATAAAAATGCTTGATTTATGGAAGACCAATATGAGATTTATTTTGAAAAGCAGAATAAAAATTGGGCAAACTTTAATAAATTGACCCCTATTTAAAATCAGATTACTCTACATGTAACAGACAGTTGTCCAAAAAATGTATGTGTCCTTTGTTTCCATAATGATAAATACAGACATCAAAATTTTCCATTTAAACAAAGTCTGGTAGGGTGTTTGTTATTTTTGAAAGCAAATTATCTTACTGGAATTTAGAAATGAAAGTTGAATGATCATAAAATAGAGCATACGAGTTGAACACACAGGCTACTCATGGAAAAGGAAATATTTTCATAGATCTCTTTTATCTTCTCTATTTGATATTCATCAAACTATACCAATACCAGTTAGCTTCATTTTTTTCAAAATAACATCCTCATATTGAGACCCCAGTTATTTTAAATAGTACAAAGGAATGGGAAGAAGGAAAATGAAGGAATAGAGACAACTATACTATAGTAGCATGTGCTTACTAGATGTACTAGAATGCGTAAATGCAGAGTTTCATAGTAAAGTAGCAAGCTCTGTCTTTAGTGTACATTTCTATCCGCTGCTGTGGGAGCCCAGCAATTCTATGATTTTTCTCCATTTCCAGCTAGGCACGTGTGTCTTTTTCAGTGCTTGGCTGCTGTCAAATCAGAACCTGATCTGCTTCATTGACAATTTCTGTCATTGACAATTGGCTTTTATTAGTTAAGTGGCATATGCCTCTCAATCTTAAAATGCATCCCAGAAGCATGCTTTCCACCAGATTCCAATTAAAATGACTTCTGTCCTTATCTTAACTCCTTCCTTGGACTGTGGTGCATGCTGGAGTTGCCTTAGCACCTGGTCACAAAGAGGTGCTAGGTCAGCTCCGAACCGGCACACCAGCTGCACCAGGATCAGCCTCCTCCTGCAGCCTTCCATTGTCTCCATCCAAAAGGGAATATCCTCCTCTTGTTTTGACCAAAATACCCTTATTCAAGCAAGTAATGATCAAGCATTCAGGTTGAATCAAGTTTTATATTTTTAATTTCATCTCATTTTTAAATAGGAAGGGAATGAAGTGCTGGGCTAATTAAAAACAAAAAAACCTCTGTGTCAGTATAGTCTTGTTGATTCATTCATGAATCACTCAGTGATTCATAATCATTCAGTCAATGACTGAATCATGTGAGGGTATATTTAAAGGCATTCAGTCCAAACAATGCATTTGAGCCCCTTTGGACACATATGTATGTGTTATATACATGTGAGGTATAGTAATACAGACTTGCTAACACATGTTGTTTTCAAACAAAAAGAGTCCCTGCAGTCCCTTAAATCTAGAATTGCTTTTTACCCTAGCCGTGGGCCCACTGATTGTGACTTTGCCAAATTCTGTCTCCTTTGATATATATTTGGATAAGATTCAAAAGAGAAACAAGGATTCTTGTGTGTCTGTGTTCCTTTCACTGTTTACTTCAATTGCTCTGCTGGGTCTTTTTAAAAAAGATATGATTGATCCTAACCGAGTGATGCTTGTGGTTGGTAGGCGTCTGTCCCATCTAAGCCAGTAGCAGTTGCAGTAATGTCTTTAAAATTGCCAAGGATGCTTCTAGTGACTTCCCAGGATCTCACTATACTCCTTAGGTAACTTACACAGAATAAAGTGTTAACATTTCTTGTTCATCTACAATTGTCTGCTTCATGTAAAGCAAGGATACTTGTTTCTTTACTGGTGAAAATGCCCAAGTATTTGTCTTGATATCAGGGGAAAAAAAGAACTTTGAGCTATATTAGGGACTTTCATTTTAAAGTAATCTAGAGAAGTTTGTCTTGTATCATTTAAACACATTTTTACTTTGTAGCCATTTCCCCCAAATACCAATATGTTAGAATATGTCTAAATGAGAAAAGTGAGGTTCTGCATTTTTACCTTAAGAATTGTCCGTTGTTACTCTGACTTTGTATTTGCATTAAAGACATAATATGTTGCTGACTATTGTGAATTCAGAATATTTATCACCGATTTGTTGTTTTATACATAATGATGAAAAGAACAAAGTCACTTTAGAATGGACACAGTGTAGTACTCAGCTCCCAGGATGCGCTCTCAGCACCGTTTTCCTTCATGTTTGGCTCATTTCAGGCATCTCATGTTTAAAATGCTGTCTTCATCACTGACCCCTTTAGTACTGCTCGAACATGCATTTTTAAAACCAATTTTGACCATTTCATTGCAGTTCTTGGAGAAGCTGAGTATCTCCTCCTCGGAGAGACGGGTCATGTAGCACTAAGCAACCACACAGTGTCTGTGGATTTCCAGATTTTGGATGGTGCCAATGGCACACTGAGGAATGTGTCTGTCCTGTTGTTGGAGGCCAGCACCAACCAGACTGTTACCACCAAATACCTCCTCACCAACCAGTCTGAGGGAACATTTGAATTTGAGTGCTTTTACTTCAAGGAGGCTGGTGACTACTGGTTCACAATGACCTCAGAAACAATAGACAACAGCACTCCAATCTCCTGGTGGGAGAAAAGTGCCCTTTTGAAGGTGGAGTGGCCAGTCTTTCATATTGACTTGAATAGGACATCCAAGGCAGCAGAAGGCACCTTCCAGGTGGGCCTTTTTACCAATCAACCACTGTGCCTATTTCCTGCAGGCAAACCCAGCATGTTGGTGGATGTCATCTTCACCAACAGTCTTCCCCAGGCAAGAACAAGTCAGGTGCAGCCGCTGGTGATAAGAACCAGCAAGAGGACAGAGCTCTGTCAAGGTCAGTGGGTTGAGTTTGACTGTGCGCCTGTGGGACCGGAGGCCTACGTCACAGTGGAACTGAAGTTGCTTGGCCGCAACGCCGTCATTACCTCTGCTGGACCCATTGACCTGGCTCAGAAATTTGGATACAAACTGGTGATGGTTCCAGAACTCACATGTGAGTCCAGGGTGGAGGTGATGGTGCTTCCCCCACCATGCATCTTTGTCCAAGGAGTGGTCACTGTCTTTAAGGAGGCCCCTAGACTCCCTGGGGAAAGGACCACTCAACTGGCTGAAAATAGCCTGACCTTGGGAGAGAGAAGAACAGTATTCAACTGCACTTTGTTTGACATGGGGAGGAATAAATACTGCTTTGACTTTGGCGTTTCAAGCAGAAGCCATTTTTCCACAAAGGACAAGAAGGAATGCATGCTAATTCAGAGAAATATAGGTTGGTATTAATATTTAATTGTGTGTGTGTGTGTCAAATTGATGCCTTCATGCAGTCAAAGTTAGCGTTTTGAATTTAGGTGAACTTAATTTTCTGTGAATTACCATCATTGCAATGGTTCATTCCTTATAACATCACAAATGGCATTATCATCTTTATCTGAACAATTGAGAGTGCTAGTCAGCAGACCCAGATTTTCACTTACTTAATTTTTCTAGGTCTCAGTTTCCCCATCGGTAATATGGATATAATAAGAGTATTTACCTCAGAGAGTTGTGGGAATTGAGTGAGAGGAACATGTACAGATCTTAGCGTAATGCCTGACATAGAGGAATCACCAACATGCATTAACTTTATTACACAATATTTTAAAAATCACATTATTACATCATGTGACAGGTTCATGGCAGGTGTGATCAGATTCAAAACTAAATCCCCACTTGTATTTAGTTACTTCTCGCTTCCTTCAGATGAACATGTCTCTCTCCTCATTCATTCTAGGAATGAAGCCTCTATAGGGAGATTTCAAAGCAAGATTTCTAAAACCTTCAATTCTGAATCCTTTGTGTAATGTTGTACCTCATCACAACATGTGGGGTTATTATAATTCCTTTCACCCCTCATGTTCCTCTTTGCATTTGTTTTCCCTTTTGCTGGGTGCAAACCTGGGCTTGGCAAGAGGTTAACCAGGCAAGAATGTCTTCTTCACTTACATGTGTTCTTAACTTTTCCCCACTAAACCCTTGGCTCTTTGACAGCCCAAGCCTCTGAACATCTTTGCAATCCCAAGTGTTTCTTGCTCTAAATTTATATACTTCCTTTCCTTAGCCAACAAGGCCCTATCTTTGATTCTCTCTACACCCACTGGCCACTTCCTATTTGCACTTACCTCTCTCTCTAGCCTAGATTCCATGGCTCATCGTTTTAACATCTGCTGCCAGTAGCTTAAAATACTCTGGCCTGTTCTTCCGATGCACCTGCCAGGCAATCCCTCAGCCGTGCACAGATCCAGCCACCTGTCAGCTGCCCACCTCACCCATGTTGCATAAGTTCACACGCAGGCAGACTAGAGCCACTGTGGGTGGGTCATGTCTGAGCTGGGCCCACTGTGTGACCCACCTCCCTGTCTGGCTTGTGCTCCTCTTCTCTGCCATTGCTTTTTCACAGCTCCTCCATAGGCCTCAGACTTCACTCTTGCCCCTGGTGAACTCTCGGAGCTGACTTCACTTCCTACCTTGTTGAGCAGCTGAAGTCATCAGGTGTAAGCCCCCTCGACTTCCCACCAAAATATCTGTAAGCCTGCAGGCATCGATCACATCTACTCCCGGGCTTCCGCTATCATGGGGAGGAAGTGTCGTTCCCTGGCAAAGAATCAGCCCTCCGCTCCATTGTTGATCCTAGCCCCTCTTCTCATTCTGGAACCTTCTGTTAATCATTATCCCCTTTCTCTTTCTGTTTCTAACTGTCCCTTCTTTACTGGTGCATTCCCATCAGTTTTGAAAAATACTTAATCTTCTTACCTAAAAGCGAAATGAAAACTACTTCTCAACCCTGGTTCTCCCTCAGATGACACCTTTCTTCTTCCTTTTATAGCCGAGGTTCATGAAAAGGAATTTTTTACTTGTGAATTTATCTCCTCATCTCACATTCACTTTTTAGCCCATGCCAAATACACACCCATCCCCTGAAAACCCCTCATTAAAGCAGCAGTGACCTGGGACCTAATCTCAAAGGGCCCAGAGTCCTAGGACATTTCTTAGTGTCTTCATTGACCTTGATTCTGTGATGGTGCATTCATCTTGTTTGCCTCCTTCCCTCCCTCCCTCCTGTTTTTCATGATTTCCTTTGCAGTCAGTTCCACATCAGTTCTCAACCTCCTAAGTGTTGGATTTCTGCATTTTTGCACTCTTCACACACTGCTAGGTGATTTCTCTCTGTTGCTGACAGCTCCAGATCGGCATCCCTACCCTGCATCCAAGAGCTGCTGAATGGCTGTCACCTCAAAAACAGCGTTACCTGGACGTGCTTTCATTATCATACCCCCTACCTGCTCCCCACTCTAGGACTCCCGCACCCAAAACCAGAGCCCAGAAAGCTGCTCCTCCTATACATAAATTGCTGAGTTCTGGATTTTGCCTCCTCTGTTTGAATCTCTCCATGTTTTTCCTGTTCCACTGACATCTTTCAGTTTAAGCCTCCAACATCCCTGGACTCAAATTGATTCCCCCACCCACTTTGTTCTCTCGCTGCAATCAGAATTTATTTAAAATTCAAGTAAATTGAGGTAATTCGTGCTTAAAGTCTGTCAGTCACCTCATTTGAGGTGAGAATCTGCAGAGCCCTCCATGACTGGGCTGCCCACCCCACAGTCGCCATCCCCCCAAGGCCCCACCTTGGGCTACTCTTCCTTGACCTTGGACTAGTGGAATCTCTTGCTGTAAGCCGGCATGGCATTCTTTTCTACTTCACGGCAGTCGTCACTTCTGTCATTGCTTGTTCAATGCCTTTCTCCTCCTGCAGCATCACCCTCCTCCCTATCCCTCACCCCGCAATCATCCTTTCCCAGGTAGGGGAAGTAAGTTCATTTGATGGCAAAAGCTGACTTGTGCTGTCATAAAGCTATTGATATTTGATCTTTATTTGACCCACTTAGTGTAACTGTTGCATAATCAGGTGCTCAAAGCATGCTTGTTTCAGTGAAAACGGAATTCAGCTAGGTGTTAGTAGAAAAACATATCCAATAAATGACTCAAGGCATGCTTGTGTTTTCAAGAGAAGTTACTCATTAGGAGAAAAAAAAAAAACTAATTGACCGAATTTAATGGAAACAACCCAAGGGGCTAAAGAAATTTGGGCCATTTGATGAAAGACGTTGTGAACAAGAGCTCTACCCTGTTGGTTCTTAAGCTTCTTGGTTTAAGAATCCACAGACTCTTCTGGGGGGTTTTCCCCCACTGCAGCAGGGAAGACACTGGAAAAAGGTAGAGCAGGGCGTGGTTCTCGTCCAGGCAGAGGGGTCAGGGACACCTTGTGTTCCAAGCAGCACAGATGGAAGCAGAACTGGAGGGCTGCACACTCCTGAGACCCCAGGGTCTCCGTGTGGCCGCTCAGCAATGGCTCGGACTCTGGCAAATCCATGAGTTTTATGCTAATGTTAGGAACCTCAGTGCCTTTTGTGTTTTTAGTATAAAAATTTATGACTGCATCTAGTTCTCTTCATTTTCCATTTAAATCAGTAGCTTTGACCAGTGAAGATTGTCTTTTTTGCCAAATGGCATCATTCAGGGACCCCACTGAGCCCACCATGTGTTGTGTGAGGCACTGACTTCTTGATTCCTCTTGAAAATGGAATAATGTGCTTGACGTGTTTGTCTTTTTTACCAAATGTGTCTTAGGACCTTAGGATTGTATGTAAATAACAATCATCTAGTGCAACAAGAAGGTAATAGATACTGCCCCAAACAATTATTTTACAATTATTTATCCTACTTAGTGTGAATGTTTATATGTTTTTCTTCAGAAATGCTAATTACTTGGTTATGGGATGTTGCTTGAGATCCTGCTTGGGGGGGTTAGTCATATGTGACAAAGGCACTGCAGTGACTTGAAGTTGAGAAATTCTGAATTCATATTCCCTAAGGGTTTTATATTAAGGAGTATAACTCTGTACCCCACGGCAATATTTATCTAGGGTAAAGCTCAGAATTATGATAGAAGGTATACATTAATGTTCACATGGGTTTTTTCCCTTATTGTTTTATAATAAAAATTAAATTTATTCAACACATAGTTTTCTAGATAATTTCATGCTTTTGGCCATCTTCTTGTTTCTCTGATTAAATGATCTTGTTTTTCCTTTATAGTGAGACTAGACAAGCTCTTTAGCAAGAGCAGCAGTACTGTCTCACGGTCATTTTCGTATTTACAGGTATTTGCAATAACAGGGTGAGCTTTAATTCTTTGCTGCAGTCTTTCAAAATCACTCTTCTACTTTGTGAGTTCATTTACCTGTACTATAAAATACAATTTTAAAAATTCATGGAAGCACACCTTTAAATGATTTCATTGAACTCCATAATTCTCTGAATGTGAATCAATAAATCTTCCACTTAGTGGAAGTCCCTGTCTTCCTTCAGGATTCCTTAAAAATGTTTATGTGATATTATGTGACCATCTGACATAATAAAACTAATGTTTATATAGTGATTACTTTCCAAAGGTACTATTCTATGTCCTTATGAATATTGACCCATTTAATCCTTATGCTAATGCAATGTGTTATATTGTCAGTTTCATAAATGAAGACATGGAGGCACAGAAAGGTTAAAACACGTGTACAAAGTCAGTGGTGGTTAAAGGACTTCACCACTGGTGGTTAGGCTGGCCTGGAAGTTTGCTTTCAGGTCACTATGCTATACAACCTCATACAATCAGGTGTCTGTACACGTCTTAAATAATGTAAAACTTTTAGATAGAAAAAAGGTGGTAATATTTTCCTCCTCACCTCATTGGGTCATGTGCTACCTACCCCCTCTCTTGAAAGATACATAACTCACTTTGGAGTCACTCCCCCAGGCACAAAATTTGCTTTGTCCAATGTAAGTGACATGCTTTGTCCAACTGTAAGTGTCCTATTGTTCTGTGCACAGAAAATAGGTACTGCTTACCCAGGTGCCTTCGTTCCTACAGCTGCTTTTAGCTACTCTCTCATGCCTGTAGAATTTTCTAATAAATGTGTTTTGTTTAGTTACCTTAGTCTCTTGAGCAAAATGTCTTGCTGATTTGAATATTTCATAGACTGGATTCCTTTAGAAAGCCTTGAGTGGAATGAAAACAAATCTTTTCCATATTCCAGGTCAATTTTGCTCTTTCAGAATTAATATCCTCTGGAATGATCTGAAAGGCATTTATCCTGGTCAAATACGTTTGTCATGTATTGTGAGCAAAGGTATGGGCATCAAAACAGGACAAACAGAACAAATCAGAACAGCCTTTCATTAATGCAATAAGACTATTTGACATCTTGGACATCTTGCTATTCATTTCTGACACATGAACTGTAGTAATCTACTGAGTTCCTGTTTTGCCAAGTATTTTTCCCAAACCTTCTAGCAGAAATCTTCAAGTAACAGATAGGGTTAATTAGGGCGTTATTTTTACTTGCCTGACTAAATTTATCCTTTGCTTTATTTGAGTGATTTCCTGTGTTTCCTGTTTGATTAATTTGACTTCAAATAAAAAGACATGAAACTTAGCATAAATGTTTATTTTTTAATTGTTGGTTATCCTATAATCTCTTCTTTTACTTTTAAAATAAAAGGACACAGGTTTAAAAATGATATTTTGGACATTAAGATTCATGCTTTTATTAAAACTGATATTTTCTATCCCTACTAATGGAATTTAGGTTTTTAGTTTGACACATGACTTTGTGTATTTAAATAACTAATATTTATATGAAATAAGAGTTAAGAAAGAATAGCAAGATGATTCTTAGCTTTTGTAACTCTGCCTTTTGTGGTCTTAAACGTGAGCCCAAGAGAAGGATAAATTCTGTATTGACTTAATTTTCCATTTAGATTTCACAGTAGTGGAATTCTCAGTAGATATTTTAAAAATTTGCCACTGTATACTTTAACTCAGGGAGACTTTAATGTGAGATTCCCAAAGGTTTGCAAGCACTGGGGACTTAGTGTCTGAACAATTCTGAAGCTTGAGCACAAAGCAGACTCATTGTTCTGCCATTTGAGTTGCTGCAGTGTGATCTGGGAGCACAGAACCAATATTGTGTTCAGTTGGACCTCTGGATGGAACATAATTACCACACTTCAGTTGATGTTGGTCCAGGATACTGGTTTGTAATGCTCCCACTCTTGTGAAAATCCCAGAGACTTTTAATTGCTTTAAAGAACTCATATTCCATGACTCATTCCAATGATTGCACCATTTGGCTCACCTGAGAATGTTCCCCCTAGGTTGTTGTGGGGCTTTGTATACCTTTGACTGCATTATGAGTTTTTGTCTATAAAAGTGAAGAAATACTCTTATGCAGAGAATGTTACAATGCCTAGCTTTGGTAGGACCTAATGGATTTTAGGATTTGATAGGTGCTGATAAAGAAGGGATTTAGGATTATTCAATTATTCTGTCTGGCAGCGATCACATATATTCTTGGAAGAAAAGTTTGTACTTATCAGTCAATAATGACTGTTCTGGAAGTGTTGTCTTGTATGTGTTTTGAAGCTCTGGTGTTGGGGGCACCCCCATTTAGTGTTGCTAAAACACCTTGCTAAATTGACTCTTTTATAACTTTTTTTTCTATTGAGGTCACATTAATTTACAACACTGTACAGATGTCAGGAGTACATCTTCTCACCTCAGCAACTATGTAAATCTCACCACCCCAGATACATTTTGATTTCTCCAGTGACCCATTAGTTCAGTAGAATGTTGTTTAATTTTCACGTGAGATCTGTGGACATAAGTCTGCATGTGGGTACAAATTCCCTTTGGGTATGTGGTTCCAGGGGTTCTGTATTTTCATGCTAGCCACACTGGGCCTCTGCAGTTCATTATACTTCTAGATGATTTCTTCCTACCAATTTCTATGATGCCTGGCCTCTGCCCCAGGTAAACAATGTTTGAATCCTATCTTTCCTTGGAGGAGCCTGTCTTTTATTTCAGACCAATCAGTGACTATTCGTCCTTTGAAGGGTTCTAGAAAGGTTAATGTTCTGTAGATTGTACAGTTCGCCTTTATTTAAAGGGTGGTAACAGCACTCCAGTTTTCTACAACTTTGGGAATGTTTTTATTTACTGACTTTTCAAGACCTGAGCTTTGAGTGTTGCTGCTTCATTTGGGTGCAGTTAAATTCTAATTCTCAAGTGAACTAGCATTAAAAAGCGTGGCTAATGTCCTTGCAGAAACGTGGGGCCAGTGGCAGCCATGGAGCCAGTGCAGCGCCACGTGTGGGGACGGCGTCAGAGAGCGTCGCCGCGTGTGCCTGACTGCCTTCCCCTCCAGACCTGGCTGCCCAGGAGTGTCCTCGGAGACCTCCCAGTGTTCCCTGGAGGAGTGTGCTGGTAGGTATTTGTGCCTCCTTCAGGAATCTCTCCCCAGAATCTCCTGCAGGGGAAATACTGAGACTGGAAATCTCCAGTGTGAGTTTGGGAGTGGATTCCTTAATGCTCTGTTATTGCTGCTGGCTGTGCTAACACTGTTCGCTAGTATGTCTATTACTGGTAGTGGCAAGTGGGTGAGATGATGGGAGATCTAACACTGTGGAAGACAGAGAAATGACAAGGAAATCTATCTAAATTAAGGGTTCAGATATATGCAACAATTCTTTTTCTTAAAAAGATTTATTTATTCATGTAAGAACTAGGGTATAGGCCAGAGGTGTAGAGTGGTGAGTGATTCACCAGAGACAGAATGGGGAGCAGAACAGACAATTAACTGAAATACAGTGCTGAAGGGAGCAGCGGGTAAGGCAGGAGAGGTCTGCTGTGGCATGTGGGAAGCTCCCTGGCCAGGGATCGAACTTGTGCTGCAGTGGCTGCCGATTGCTTCATAGGGCTGAGACTTAACCCCTTGTGCCACCAGGGATGCCCTGTGAAACAATTCTTAAGACCACAAAAATGGGGTGTTTTTGTGGGGTGATCATTTCTTCCTAAGATTTTCTTTTGTTTTGTTTTGTCATTTCTCCCTCCCTTACTTCTCCCCACCACAATTGTGGAAACTCATCAAGAAATTTGTTTTCTCCTCATAATCCCAGGGAAGTCCTAGGAATTTGCCTTTATTTGTCAAAATGAGGCAAGATACCTTGTCTTATCCCTGAAGGGCCCTACTTTATTCGTTACCATCCCCAGGCAGGAGGTTAAGGTAGATAGATTTCTTCCTGATATCACCTTGGAACTAGCCTTAGTTAGGTTGTTTTCTGGTTTGGCTCTCAGAGTGGGTTTTAGCCCACACCACAGGTGTCTAGCAACACCTTGGCCAGTGTCCCTACCTGTGGCCTTAAAAAATTTGTCTTGCTGGGGCCTCCCTGGTGGCACAAGGGGTTAAATCTCAGCACTATGAAGCTATCAGCAGCCACTGCAGCACAAGTTCGATCCCTGGCCAGGGAGCTAACCCACATGGTGCAGCAGACCTCTCCTGTCTCACCCACTGCCCCCTCAGCAGTGTATTTCAGTAGATCCGCCTGTTCTGCTCCCTGCTCTGTCTCTGGTGAATCCTCTCACCCCCTCCCCACCCCAGCTCTTGTAGGCATAAATAAACATATAAATAATTTGCCATCTCATCTTTCCAGCCAGTGCCATAGGTCTTGCTCCCTTTATGTCGGCAACATGAGGATAGTCTCACTTTCATGTTTTTCCTGTTACTTCTCTGCTTCTTGTCCTTAGCCTGCTCCTCTTTGTCATAAACCCTGGGCCCCATCCTGAGTCTGGTCTTTCTCCAGTTAGTCTCATACTGTTTTCTAAGTCTCTCCCCTCTATTCACTCTTTTTTTTTTTTTAAGTTCTCTTCACCTGCCACAACTCCTTCCTTCTGTGTAAATGCCTTTAAGTATACCTGCCCCTTTCATACTGTATTAAGATATCTTATCTGGAGTTTGTAATACTGCAATGAATTTAAAATCAGTTGCTCCTGGCTTCTGCTACACCTTTGGAAGCGAACACAATATTAACCACTTAACTCACTGTCTGCTGTGTGCCAGCACTTTAAATTCACTTAAATTCATTTCATTTAAATCTCACAGTAACTCTTCAAGGTAGGATTATTATGCTGGACTCGGATGTTGACAGCTCGCTGCCTGCCAGGCATTTTCCTAATTGCCTCACAGGTATGACGTAGGTACATCATTATTTCCACTTTCAGATGAGGGCTCTATGGCATAGAAAGACTAAGTGACCTGCTCAGTATCATAAACCTAGAAAGCAGGGGACTGGATCTGACTCCACGCTGAGCTACCTATCCTGAATACACTGCTTTATATTCAGTCCAGTCTAGCTTTCCAGAAGCATCAACAACCTGGAGTTAGCAATCAGGTTTGAAGATATGTGATACTAATTCATGTTCTGGTATCTTAAGTCTTTAGTACTGGTAGGAACTAGACTTTATACATAATAAATTAGCAAAAAGGGTAAGTGCTACAGGCACCCTACTTCTATAAGTGATCCTCAATAAATCCTTATATAGATAGAAAGACCATTTCTTCCAAGTGTATTATTTTTTCTATTCCTGTTTTCTACTCTTTGGAATTACAAGGGTCTGTTTGCAGGCTGCTTGGGAGCAGGAAATCGTCACTTCAGATGAAGTAGAAGAGACTAGATAGGATACAGATGGGTGAGGCCAGCAGGCACGGTTGAAGGGAGCCAGCCAGAGTCAAAGATAATAGCTGAGTGAAGAGGCCCCTGATGTGCCGCGGTCCTTACTCATCGCTGATGCAGGAGGTCATCGGTCAGGACACAAGTCTTTCATCATTCCATAGTTTACCCTTGACTGGGAACTAGAGGTTTGGGGCTTTAAAGGATATTTTTATGCAATGGTGTGAGTGTAATACATTAATTTGTTTCATCTTGTTGATATGAGAGTAGGGGGATCCATTTGCTGGTGTAGCCACATTCAGTCTGATGGGATCGTGATCATTTTCCTACTACCTTCTTAATAATGAATCAATCAATTAGTTAAACTAATCTTTGTTGCGCTCCAAATGTACAAATTACTGTGATAAAGTTGGGAGTAGGTAGACAAGTCTCTGTCTTGAAGAGGCTTATGATATAGTAGCTTATCAGACACATGAACTGGAGAAATATACAGTACAATATGGGGCCTGCAGTGATATACCCACAGCTTGCTATGAAGCTTGCAGAGGTGATAACTCATGCTGGAAACACCTCTGTTCTTGGAGGAGGTTATATTTGAGCTGAAGTTAGAGAGCTAAGGAGGTGTCACTTAGGTGAGAAAGGGAAATTTTGCACAAGGAGCAGTAGGTGAAAGTGTGGAAGAAGACAGCACATTAAAAGGCCCAGAGGACTGAAAATAGTTTAATGTGGCTAGGGGGAAGTGTGTCAGGAGGAAGTAGTAAAAAGGAGCTGGATAGGTAGCAATGAGTCAGCAAATGTGAAGTCTTCTTTCTGTAAGCTTGACTGGGAACTCAAGGAGCAAGATGTGGAGGTGGTAGTAATGAGAGGGTTCTGGAAAGATCTTTTAAGGGGGAAGATCTCAAGCACTTTCTGTAATAAGGGAAAGGAGCTGCATAAAGGAGAAGCTGGAAATAGCTCCTACAAGAGGCAATCCCCCTAGGGAAAGGTGGTAAGAGAGCAATTAGTACAATTCCCTTTAATGGGGGAAACTTTCTGCACTAAGTTCATAGAAAAAGCAGTGAATAGATGTGGGACTGCTAGTACGTTATGCAGGAGGAGAAGGTGATAGAGGGAGGTGGGCTATTCTTGTCTCATGGCTTCTATTTTCTGTGACCTAGCAGACTGGAGAAAGGGTATTAGCTGGAGGGTTTAAAGAAAGTGGTACAACTTTGAAGCAGTACTGTGGGGCGTGGAAGAGAAAGTTACTTATGGACCCTTGGGAAGATGTGTGAGCAGACGTGGTGTGTCAGCGGAGGCACGGGCTGCAAGGATCTGTTACTTACTTCACTGATTCTCCGGGTTGGGTGCAGCAGCTGAGAATTCAGTGTCAGGATTTATCTAAGGTTGGACTTTTGCTATGGAGCATGAAAGGGGAATATCTGAGAATTTGATGTCAAGAAAGTTGAGGTTATTGGAGAGAAAATGACTTACTTAGTGGGTCATGGGTATAATTTGGTTAGGAAGAGAAATAAGGGGCCTCCCTGGTGGCGCAGTGGTTAAGCGCTGCACTGTGGAGCTGTCGGCAGTGGCGATGCGAGTTCGACTTCCGGCTGGGGAGTTTCCCACATGGCATGGCAGACCTCTCCTGCCTTGCCTGCTGCTCCCCTCAGCAGTGTATTTCCATCAATCTGCCTGTTCTGCTCCCCACTCTGTCTCTGGTGAACCCTCTCGCCACCCCACGCCTCTGGCCTGTACCCCAGCTTGTATGCATAAATAAATAAATCTTTAAAAAAAAAAAAAAAGGAAGAGAAATAAGGCCAGTAGGTGGACTGTAGATTGGGAGAAAAAGGAGGACTTGTAGAATCAGAAGTTTGATTGAAGTTGAGTAACCAGTACTATTCAGGATGGGTGAGAGGGAAGAATGCAGCCAGAAAGTTGGCTGTGAATTTTAAATTTCAGAAGAGGAACACTTACCAACAGTGGGAAGCTGTGATATGTTGCTTGGACAGTGAATTCATCCAGATGGTCCTCTCTGTTGGATGTTGAAGGCGATCGCGACCTAGGTGCTAGTGACTGGTGACTGCCATGAGGTTGGGAGAAGTAGGGGGGTGGTTCTGGGTGTCTCGCACGGGCTTCAAAAGAGAAGTTTTATAGAGAGATGAAAGAACGGGTTGAAAATGGCAGTCAGAAATGAGACTGAGGTCACATCTGTTGCTGGCCCTGTTTGTGTAGAAATAAAGGGTATCCCACAGTTTCCCCTCAAGAGGGTGTGTGCCCTGTGGAACATCCAGTCCTCAGGTAAGTCAGGAGGCTAAGGGAGTGTTCTGTGGAAATGTTATGGATGTTTAGGAGTTTGGTTGCCAGGTGTCCTATAGGCTAGAGTCAAGGAGAGGAGGCTGTAAGTGGGAAGACACGTCCAGATGATACGCAGAACCAGAGGTGATAAGATTATGGGAAAAAAGAGACAGGACAGGTGACTGGTAGGGCCTGGATGTTGGACAGTGACCAAAGAGAGAGATGGTGGCTCTAGGAGTTCTCAGATCCCCAGGAATTTTGGTGGCAGTATAGGCTGTGACCCCAGGTGGTGTCTGACACTTGGTGACACATTTTGATGACTGGAACAAGCCAGTTTGAGAAAGCAGGGAAGGAGCCAAACAATGCCATGTGGAAGGAGTGGACAACTGAAAATAGTGAGAAGAGTGAGGAAGCAGAGGCTTCAACACTTAGGAAGGACAGCTTCTGGATATTAGTTGAGAAGCAGGAGTTTATTATATTGCCCGAAGTTATATTTTCACCTGTTAATTTCACCTGAGATGTGCAAATGAGATACACATTTTGCATTTCAAATTTTATACTTGCTAAGAACTTCCCAATATGCATCTCAAAGGTACATTTGACTGCAGCTATCCTATATTTATACTGTCTTAAGCAAAAACTTGACTTTACCTTGAAGCTTGACTCATGTTGCTTTATGTAGAAAATCTGAGACATATTTCAGCAGGAGACAGCAAGTCTTGGAACCACCTTGTAGATGGCTGATTTGGTCACCACACTTGTTTCTGGTTTTCGGTTTTGGCTTAAGCTACCAGCGCAAGTACGTATGTAAGACCAGCAATCTTAGTGCCTGGTAATTTTACTCTTTCTTTAACTGCCAGATAATTAGAGTAAGCCACTGATAATTAGAGAAACCTTCATATCATGCAGAGGAAACAATACTAGAGAATATATTTGTTCTTCCTTTCTTGTAGCTTTCCAGCCATCCAGCCCAGCTCCTCTTCAGCCCCTGAGTCCAGTGAAGTCCAACAACATTGTGACCATCACGGGGATCTCCCTCTGCTTGTTCATCATTGTCGCCACCGTCCTCATCACGCTGTGGCGGAGGTTTGGCCGCGCCCCCAAGTGCAGCACCCCTGCTCGGCACAACTCCATCCACTCCCCCAGCTTCCGGAAGAATTCGGATGAGGAGAATATCTGTGAGCTGAGCGAGCAGCGTGGTAGCTTCTCAGATGGGGGTGACGGGCCCCCTGGGGGCCCGGGGGACCTGGGCATCCCTCTGACCTACAGGCAGAGTGTGCCCGTGACTCCCGAGGACGATGCCTCTGGCAGTGAGAGCTTCCAGTCCAACGCCCAGAAGATCATCCCCCCACTGTTTAGCTACCGCCTCGCCCAGCAGCAGCTGAAGGAGATGAAGAAGAAAGGCCTGACAGAAACCACCAAGGTGTATCACGTGTCTCAGAGTCCCCTCACAGACACTGCCATCGACGCAGCGGCCAGCCCCCCACTAGACTTGGACAGCCCAGAGGAAGCTGCAGCAAACAAGTTCCGCGTCAAATCCCCATTTCCGGACCAGCCTGCTGGCAGTGCCGGGGAACGGCCTTCCTCCCGGCCGGACTTTACCATCTCTCCAGCCAGTTGTGCTGTAAGCCCCAGCCAGACCCTGATCCGCAAGACGCAGCTGAGGCACGTGGGCAGCAGAGGCGGGCTGTCAGAGCGGAGCCACGCCAGGAGCTCCCACTTCAGGAGGACGGCTAGTTTTCATGAAACCAAGCAGGCCCGGCCCTTCAGGGAGAGGAGCATGTCCACTTTGACGCCGAGGCAGGCCCCCACCTGCAGTTCCAGGGCACGGACCTGGGACCAAGAAGAAGACAGATTTAGGCCTCAGAGTAGAGGTGCCGCCCTGTTTCCTGAGAAACTGGACCGCTTCCAAGGGACAGGTGGACCTAGTCGCCCACTAAGTCCTCTCCAGAAATCCTGCACCTTGGGGCAGCCCGCGAGGAAACTGGATCTAGGGGATCGCCAGGTGGGATTTGTGCCAGGAGGTGAGAAACTAGAGCCTCATAGAGCTCGGAGGGGACCGTCTCCCAGTCACAGAAGTGTCTCAAGGAAGCAGCCTTCCCCCACGACTCCCAAAGACTGTTACCCGAGGGTCAGTCCCCTGAGCCCCTCTCAGTGTAGAAAAGACAAGTGCCAGAGCTTCCCAGCCCAACCCGAGTTCGCCTTTTATGACAACACTTCCTTTGGCCTCACTGAGGCGGAGCAGAGGATGCTGGACCTCCCGGGATATTTTGGGTCAAATGAAGAGGATGAGACCACCAGTACTCTCAGTGTGGAGAAGCTGGTCATCTAGGCTGGTCATCTAGCCTGAAACCGCACACAGCTGGGTCCTTTGCCCCGGCAGTGGTATCAGCTGCTCACACTGCTGTGTGGACTGTTTTGTGTGACTCTTTGTACTACAGGACACAATGTGGGGAGGAAGCAATCCAGGAGGAGGATGTGTGTGTACATGTGATTTAATTCACAAGGAAGAAGTTATTTATCCTGAATGTTTCCCTTTGTTAGAATATCCTATTTTTATTGGTTTATTATTAATAACAATGATAATAAAATCTCAAGAGTGAACTAGGGCTTGGTCTCATGTGAATATGAAAGATGACAAGATATGACTTGTGAGTATGAAATGCTCTGAACACTTCTGGCAGTTTCCAATCTGAAACAGCTTTCTGAGAGTCTCAGCTGTAATAAGGGCTGGAACAAACTGAACTTGCTAACATAACCCTAATATGTAAGAATTTGAATCCTGTAGGGATAATATTAAACAGGCTTCATATTTGATTAATTATGGCTAGTAGGTATTAGGCTGCCTAGAAATGGTGATACCACATGTTCTAGAAGAACTGTCAAGCCAGAATTGGGGGTATCTTAATATTTTTAATGCAATGATGAGTTCTGGTGATTTGATACAAAATTATGTGAGTTAATTCTGCTTTGGAGAAGTAACAGGAAAAGCTGATTGTTCAGGTCCTGCGTTAAGACCTGCCAATACATCTATCATTGTTCTAAACATAAACACGTTGAAAAGGAAGTATTGTTTCCCAAGAAAGCACCAGCTGGGAAAAGGGCACTGGGATGTTGACTCTGAGCCTGCACCAAACTGGCAGCAGTTTGGGAGTGTCACTCTGAAATGGGTATATGTATGTTTCTAAAATTAATGTTACTCAGAAAGTGTGAATTAATCTCAGGTGTATGGAAAGCAGGTAGGATAGATTATGACTTTAATAAGTTTTTTTTTTATTAGAAGGAAGAGGTAAACAGGGACATAGAGAAAAGAAGTCTTTCAGAAATTTAGAATCACTTGTTTTCTGATTCAGTCTTCCTACCACATTTTACAGATGAGGGGAATTTAACTCCTGCAGGGATGGGTGGACATGAACTCATGTAATTATTCTAAGTATTATATTCTGCACTCTGCTACACAGGCTTTGCAAGTCTCTAACAGCAGAAGCTTCAAGAGAAAACTGGCCTTTTTTGCAAGAACAGGGCATAGAAAGATGCCTTTACTAGCTTTTCCAAAGGAAGGGAGCTTTCTGCTACTTGCTATTAGCACTGGTCTTGCAACTTGTTCTCTTTGGAAGTCAGGGCTAAACAAAAGAACTTAGGGCTGAGCTCCTTCTTCAGAAGCCTGTCAGCAGGTCCCACGTGGGCACTCTGCAATCTGGGGGACTTCCTTTCAGCCCTTGACCCTAATGCCATATCTGAGTAATTGGGCTTTCCTTCTCACAGCTGCCACACCCACTCTTTTAGACTGTCTTCTTCCTTCCTTTTAGAACTTATCAGGGTATCAGCCTGTTGGAAACAGTGGCATTAGATGGGACAAAATTCACAAATGCAAGTGCTGTACTTTTTAAAAGTTTCTCATATTTGTTTCATTACCACTTTATTTGTGGAATAATGTGCTTCCTTTTGGAAATGGTTTAATAAATTATTATCTACCTTTCAGGAACAGGAGGAATAGATTATTCATTGGTATCTGACAGCTGGTATGTGCTGATGCAAAGAAGAGGAAACCAGAGTTTTTAATCTCCATTTTCTTTGTTTCTCATACTAAAAAGCTTTGTTCTCTTTCCAAGTCCATAGACTTGTGTGCCAACCTTTGAGGACAGAGAGTACATGCTCACTTGTTCCAGATTTCAGTGAATTTTATACAGTGTTAGACTGATACCAAAACAGATACAGGAAAGGTGAAAACTAGAGGAAAACACTATGAGAAGAAAGATTTTATGTTAAATTATATTCTTCGCCAGTATATCATACATCTAAATTAGTATCACAGTGAACTAATACTGTTACAGGGCAGGGAGAGGGGCACCCCAGAACTCCCAAACCGTTCTAAATAGGTTCTGCCATCTGCCACATCAGGACAAAACATACAAGACCTTTAATGGAAAAGAAACTAATACAATTGGTGTAAAAATACAGAAAAGACAAAGAATATAGTTTCTAAACTAATCACCCAAAGTTACCCATCACCTTGTGGGCAAAAGTCCACCCAAATGGGATTGGCCCAAAGCAAGGCCCGAAAGCCTGCCACAAGTCTAAGCACCTTTCAGCAGGGACCCATAGAAAAGGGTCAGAAGCAGTCAGGCAAGTCTGTGAGGAAAAGAGCAAAATTAAAATCCAGATCAACGTTGCCATTGTCACCTCCCCACAGGTCTCTCACCCACATCTGTTTCAATCAGTCCTGCCCAGTGCAGCTTCTTTACATGTCTCTCTGCTCCTTGGGCCTCTTCTGGCTCTCTATCCTGCTTCCTTCCTTCTCCCTTTTCCTTCCTAACTTCTTATCTCTCCTGCTCAGCTCCACCCTCCCTTGGGTGGGGCAGGGCACCTGGGACACTCCCCTTTCCTGAGGACCACCCTCCTATAATACCAGCATATAACGTGTTCATCATCTACCTAGCCCAATTTTCTCTAGCTCTAACCAAGAGTCAATTTCAACATTTCAAAGTTAAACTAACATGGCTTCTGTCTCTGAGAAAAAGAAAAGTAGATGCTTCAGCATTGTCTTTGGCAGATAAATAGGAAACTTCATAAGAATTAATTCCCTCTTTTCACCATTGTGTCCCTAGGGTCTAGCCTCAGAAGCCAGTTAAGTAGAAGCTCAGATGTGGGATCCCCAGCACCCACCCTTTGTTCCTGGGATATTACTTGGCATGAAGTCCAGGGTGAAGCTAGAATGAAGAGTGAGTCAGGGATCCTCTTCCAGGACAAAAGTCTCAGATTGAGGGTATCTGCTGAAAACAGCAGGAGACATTATGGCCAGATTAGCATAACCAGCTAGACCACTTCGATAGGAAGTTAAGTGTAAATAGGATTAGAGGTAGGATGCTTTGAGCAGTAACAGCTTGGTGCCCCCTCCCCCCAACCCCCCGCCCCCCCCCAGGGCAACTTCCCCTATTCCCTGCCCCCCTAGTTGGTGTGAGACTGATGCATCCCCAATCCACATACCCGCCTGGCACCTCCATCTTCCTCCCTATGGTGCACCTTCCCTGAATCTCACCCCTTCTAATAAAAGTGGAGGGGGAGGTGGCCATTTCTCCAGAGATGTGAGCCTTGAGGCTGCATCTCCAGAGGGGTGGTCCTGCAAGAGGGTGGTCCTCAGGAAAGGGGAGTGTCCCAGGACCCCATCCCCACCTCAAGCCAGAGAGAGCCAAGACGCCTAGGACTCCGAATCCCAGAATGCCATCATCACCAAAGGAAGGATGCTGAGGACTGAGGGTGGAGTTAGGCAATGGTTTTGGTATTTAAATATCTGACCTGTGAGGTATTTGGAGGGTGGTTATTGGTCTGTGGTGTAGATTGACGAGAGTTTTTCCTGAGTAGGCAGGAAGAAGAGTCCAGCTCGGAGAAACTGGTAGGATGTTTTTACCAATTTATTTCTTTATCTTTTCTTTTCTCTTTTTGTAAATAAATCTTATTAATTTTATTGTGTGTGTCTGCATTTGAGTTTTTAAGTCTCTTTTAAGCACACGGGTGAGAACCCAGACAGGCACCCCACGGGGTTACCCTGTAACAGTCCTTCTCGGTGATCCTTTCTCTTTCTTTCACTACTTGGACTCTTGAGTTCTTTCTTTCTCCATCCTGTGCCTCTTCCAACGTTGCCACCCCATGAGGCGACACTCAATAAAGATTTGTTAAAGGACCGGCTATTCGAAAATCCTCAAGTTCTATTTGTGTTTAAACTTGAACAGTTCTATGTAACACTTTATATCTTAAACCATTATAAATGGGATTTTAATTTCCAGAAGTCTCTAAAAATAGAGATCATTTTTTGAGGATATTATTTTGGTTGAAGGGGAAGGTATTTCTGGAGCCTATTGCTGTGTATTTAATAGTCACTTAATAAGCATTGAATGTAGATGAGAGAGTGGCTTCCAAGTGGACAAGGTGTCCTGCCTTCTAGCAAGTGTCTTCCATTCACCCCATGACTCCAGAATTTGCGCCACATCTTTTGGGCAATTGCTCCCCAATTACGACTCCTAAAATGGATCTGATGGAACCAAGAACACACAGTGTGCCAAGCACTTGCCACCACTACTTAAATGACAACCCAACCCTTCCTACTGCTGTTCTTTCCTCCAGTTCTACTCCACTTCAGCCTGACCCACATAACATAAAACTGTTTCATGATTTTCATAATTTTTTATTTTATTCTACAGTGTATCTTATGATATTGCACACTTTTTAGTTTCTACAGTTTGGGGCTCATTTTTATACACAGATGACAACATGTTTAAAAACTCAATGTTATTTTTTCTCCAGGTTATATAAACTGAGTCATGTTTGGACAAAAAGAAGTAATTTGGCACAGTCAAGAGTATAAGATTAATCTTAGCTCTTCCCTTCTCTATGTGTGATCTTAATTAGATGAACCAGTTTCCCAAATGTAAAATGGGGATAATAATGATACCGGAATTTCAGGTTTTCAGGCCTAGTCTCCCAGCCAGGAGTGGCCCCCCGGCTGCAGGGGCAGCGCCGAGTCCCAGACACTAGACCTCCGCGGGTTGGTGTCACACAAAGCCACCAAAGGAACTTCACTGGCCTCAGGCAAACAAGCGAAAGTGTTGGGGGAGAAAAAGGACTTCTGCAACAAATGCCACAGGAAGGTTTATGGACCCCCACCTCAAGCCAGAGAGATCCAAGACCCCTAGGGCTACGAATCCTAGAATTCCATCATCATCCAGAAGAGAGGATTACCGGAAACTGAGGGGTGGAGTTAAGCAGACATGTTGGCTCTATAATGGGGGTCTCTTGCTTCTCGCCGGGCTACAGCGTGCCATTGGGGTTTCCAGCTCTTCGGATCTGGTAGGACGTATTTGGAGATTTATCTCTCTCCCTCACTTTCTCTTTTGTCCCCGAGTTATTCATTTTTTTATTTCCCTTCCTTTTGTAAATAAATCCTTTTATTAACCTTTTTGTGAGTGCCTGCAATTGTTCTTATTATAAGTCATTTTTAAGCGCAAGGGTGAGAACCCACAGTCAGGCACCCCATTGTATATCGGGGTTGCCCTGCAACAAAAGGAGGCAAATTTGTTTAGAGAAGGAAAAAGTTTATTAGAGAGAAAAGGAACAGAAATAAAGTGGGACTCCCGGCTGGTGGAACCAGGCCAGGGAGAGGCAAGGAAGCCAAAGTGGAGTCGTGTCTCAGGGAATATATACCTTCTTTCCCTAATTATTTTAAATCTCCATCTGTCTTTTTGTGATTGGTTAGTTTTTGGCCTCACTCACTGCCTTAGTGTCTCTGTGCCAGTTCTTATCTTAACATACTTTTTTTTTTTAATCACCCTTGATCTGGAATGTCCTTTGTCCTTAGTCCTGGGGTGCTTGATTAGCTCCCTTTGGAATTCATTGCCCTTATCTTTGGATCTTCCCTTATTCCGATTGTTGCCCTTATCTCTTAACTTCTTTAACTCTCCAGGGTCCCTGCCTGCACTGTCCGTGAAGTTACCTGATTATTCTAATTTGCCCTATGTCTCAATCATACCTACTTGCTGCTGGTTCTGCTATTGTGCAGATCTGAGTACATATATTTATTCTTTTTTCTCCTGAGATTCAATTAAAATTATAGTAAAGGAATATAAAATGCACAACACAAAAAAAGTTTCAGAAGCAGGAGGATAAGTGATTTCAATTTCTGGAAGACAAAGTACATAGTGGAACATGAAGAAGAAAAATGATATACGTGGAGGGTCTTGCAGAAGACAAGAGAGTCTCCCTCTACTAGAAGCTTGCAGAAGTTGTGAATTCAGAGAAATTACCAGAGTGAAGAAAAGATAGTGAAGAAAGACCTGAGATGGTCATCCTCCACACCACTCCTCAACTCTGGTGCCATGAACCCCCAACAAGTAGGTGTTCAATCACACATAATAAACCAGCCAGTGAGTGACCAGAGGGATTTCTTTTCTAAAGACTCTGAAGGATTTTTTTTTAAAGATTTCATTTATTTCTTTTTGTGTAGAAGAACTGGGGTATATAAGTCTGAGGTGGGGGGGTGAGAGGATTCACCAAAGACAGAGTGGGGAGCAGAGCAGGTGGATTTACTGAAATACACTGCTGAGGGGAGCAGAGGGCGAGACAGGAGAGGTCCAATGCACCATGTGGGTTAGCTCACTGGCAGGGGATCGAACTGAGGCTGTTATGGTGGGCAGTCATGGTGGTAATGCTAAGACTTAACCCCTAGGCCACCAGGGAGGCCCTGAAAGGATCTTTCTGATTAAGCATGGGCCACTGGAGAGTACAGCAGCACAAACCCATCTCAACCTTCTAGTGTTTGTGAGGTGTTGGCACAATGATCACAACCTGACTGCTCAGCTTGAATTGAGCATCCCAATCAGCCAGTCCCACTGATTGTTTACAGTTCCTAGTCAGCCTTTATCCTACCCTGACATATAAGAATCACCCAGTATTTGAGGAAAGGCTACAGTATGATAAAGATAAACAGAGAAAAAACAATCCCAGAGGAAACTGAAAGATTTCAAGGAATATAGGAAGAGTGAGAAAAACCAAACAAACCTGGAAAACTAAATTATCATTAACAAGATGTGAAATAGCATATCTATTAGATAAGAGAATGGTGTTATAAAAAGGAAGAATTGAAAAATGAGAAGAAACCCCTGGAAACAAAATTCAATAGAAGATTGTAAGATAAATTAGAGGCACTCTCACAAGACCTAGAACAAAAATATGTAAAATATGACAGTATAAACACACACACATCAATAGAGAAGGTATCCACTAAGAGACTAAAATGAATTCTAGAAAGAACAAAGAAACTGAGGGGACAATGTTACCAAAGAAATAATGCAATGAAAGTTTGCACAGCTAAAGAATTGAGCTTTTGATGAAAAAGGGGTCTCTTGAATTTTGATTAGAGATAATGGAAAAGGCAGACAGCACTTGGAAGTTGTTGAACAATTTACCCACAGAAGATCCTAAGATCATTCCTGGGTAAGGGTCTAATAACATGAAGTCCATAGAAAGGGAAAGTTCCAGATTTCCTGCCCCTCCTAAGGCAGGATAGACCTGAACAGTGAGGAGGAGCTAGAAAGGACTGGGAGAAGTGTTACAGGGTAGCCCCGTGGGGTGCCTGTCTGGGTTCTCACCTGTGCGCTTAAAAGAGACTTAAAAACTCAAATGCAGGCACACACAATAAAATTAATAAAAAGATTTATTTACAAAATGAGAAAAGAAAAGATAAAGAAATAAATTGGTAAAAACGTCTTACCAGTTTCTCTGAGCTGGACTCTTCTTGCCTACTCAGGAAAACTCTCGCCAATCCACACCACAGACAAAATAGGCTCCCCACCAAGCTCACAGGTCAGGTGTTTAAATCCCCAAAACCATTGCTTAACTCCACCCTCAGTCCTCAGCATCCTTCCTTCCGTGATGATGGCATTCTGGGAATTGTAGTCCTAGGTGTCCTGGCTCTCTCTGGCCTGAGGTGGGGGTGGGGTCCTGGGACACTCCCCCTTCCTGAGGACCACCCTCTTGAAGAAGGCCTTGGAAAAGGAGACTAGAAGAAGACTTGAAGGAAGAAGAGGCCTAGAAGAAGGCCTGGAGGAGGCACGCAGAGTAGAGAGACATGTGAAGAAGTGCGCTTCCTTCTCAGCCAGGGACTTCTACCAGGGACTTGGGGGATATGCAAAGAGACACTTGAAGGAGATGGAGATGTGGGTGAGAGACCTGCAGGGACCTGTAGGGAGTGTAATAGCAGCCTTTATCTTGACTTCTTGTATTTTGATTTTGCTCTTTTTCTTCCAGACTTGTCTGGCACTTTCTTCCCCTATCCTATGTGTCCCCCACCAGAAGATGCCTTAGACTTTGTGCAAACTTTCAATCCTCAGTGGCCCTATTTTGGGCCAGCCATGTTTGGTTGGGCATTTATCCGTGGTAGGATGGGAACTTTCGGTGTTTCATGGGGAAACTATTTTAACTCTATTCTTTCTTTTCTCTCTATTGCACACTAGTTGTAGTAAAGTTCTTTTCTATTGAAGGTCTCATGCTCTAAGAGTATGTTTTGTCTTTATGTGATGACTGGCAAAATCCATACAGATCAGATGGGTTTGGGAGTCCTGGGGTGCTCCTCATCCTGCCCCATAACAAGGGCACACCAACTCCTACAAGGAACAAGCATCATACTGGCATTTGATTTTTAATTAGCTAACTAGACAGAATGATGTAATGGCTTCAAATTTAAGGGAGAAATGATTTTCAGCCTGAGAAATCTATACCAGTCAAATTCTCAGAACAAACTATAGGTGTTATTAAACATGCAAAGTCTCATAAAGTTACTTGCCATACTCCTTTCCTTGAGAAGTTATTTAAGCATGTGCTCCGTTAAGAAAACAAATTTCACCAGGAGGATCAGGGATTTAGGAAGCAGTAGATGTGACCAAGATAGTCAGCCAGCTGTGTGGGTCACTTAGCCATCCCTTCATATTGGAGTGTGGGATCCCCAGCCCCCACCCTCTGTTCCTGGGATATAACTTGGCACCAAGTCCTGGGTGAAGCTTGAATGAAGAGTCAGGCAGGGACCCTCTTCCAGTTTGAGGGTATCTGCTGAAAACAGCAGGAGACATTATGGCCAGATTAGCAAAACCAGCTAGACCACTTCGATAGGAAGTTAAGTGTAAATAGGATTAGAGGTAGGATGCTTTGAGCAGTAACAGCTTTGGTGCCCCTACCCAGGGCAACTTCCCCTATTCCTTGCCCCCCTAGTTGATGTGAGACTATGATGCATCCCCAATCCACATCCTTACCTGGTCCCTCCTCCTTATGGTGCACCTTCCCTGAATCTCACCCCTTCTAATAAAAGTGGAGACTGGGCCAGAGGGAGGTGGTCATATCTCCAGAGAAGTGAGCCTTGAGGCTGCATCTCCAGAGAGTGGTCCCCCAGGTGACCTTTTCTCTATCTCTCACTACTTGGACTTTTGAGTTGTTTCTTTCTTCATCCCAAGCTGCTTCCCAATGTTGTCGCCCCGCAAGGCGACATTTGAGCAAGAATAGGGCTTCAGGAAAGACAGAAAATTTCTTTTTTTTTCCCCATAGATTTATTTTTTTATGCATATAAGAGCTGGGGTGTAGGCCAGAGGTATGGGGAGGGGGTGAGAGGATTCACCAGAGACAGAGTGGGGAGCAGAATAGGCAGCTCTACTGAAGTTCACTGCTGAGGGGAGCAGCAGGCAAGGCAGGAGAGATCTGCTGTGCCATGTGGGAAGCTCCTTGGCCGGGGATCGAACTCGTGCTGCAGTGGCTGTCGACAGCTCCATAGCACAGAGACTTAACCCTTCGCCACCAGGGAGGCCCAAGACAGAAATTTCATAGAACATGGAGTTGGAGGAATTGAAGATACACTATATATAAGGAATGTATTAAAAGAGGAAAAGCAAGTAGAAATTTAAAAACCTCTAAGAAACTCCCAATGCAGATAAAAATCGAGTTAGAATAGGATATCAATGGGCTTCAAAAAAAGGATTCTGAGCAATGCATGGAATGGGCAAGATGGCACAGATTTCCTTTTCCAACAAGAAAGGAAAACAAAAATGGCCTCCCTGGTGGCGGAGCGGTTAAGTGCTGCGCTGTGGAGCTGTGGGCAGCTGCGAAGCGAGCTCGACCCCCGGCCTGGGAGAATCCCACGTGGCGTGGCAGACCTCTCCTGCCTCGCCCGCTGCTCCCCTCAGCAGTGTATTTCCGTTGATCTGCCTGTTCTGCTCCCCACTCTGTCTCTGGTGAACTCTCTCGCTGCCCCATGCCTCTGGTCTGTACCCCAGCTTTTATGCATAAATAAATAAATCTTAAAAAAAAAAAAGAAAGGAAAACAAAAAGTCTAACCATGACTTTGAGCAATTGAGCAGCACAGGGTTCTGATACAGATTACACAGAAGGACACTTTCTCTGTGGTGAAAGAAAGTTTTCATAAACCTAACAGAGTTAATGCTGTTAATGGGTTATTCTGTTATACCCTAACCAACGGACAAATTCTAGGAGACGTTATTGTTACAGAATGGAATGTGAACATTCTCAGTCATGGTACTGTAAGAAAGTACAGCTTTGTACAGTCACGAGGCAGAAGAAGAGGTGGACCTTCTGGGAGAAATAGGAACTCAAATATCCTCCCCTCAAACAATGGAGAACCAAGAGATGCTGTCTGTTTATTTGAAAGAAATAAAAACAAAAGTTCAAGGAAATTAAAATTGGAAAGTCAACGACAGAAATAAAAATCAAAACAGTGATGTAACTATTGTTTGTGCCAGGGTGATACTAAATAAGCTGATTCTTTATCTGCCATGCAAGAGTCAATAAGTCATGTCAGAAAACAGCAACTTATCATATTTATCCAGTTGGAGAGCATCAGCAGGAGAATTAAAAGTCAGGAAGTTAAACATGATTGAATTTGTGGGGTGGAGGTTGGAGAAGGAAAAAGCAAGGAACCACTGGTTTTGTTGTAAATCCTCCTGTCCTATTGTTTTTAACTTTGATAAAAGAAAAACCAAACATAACAGTCCTACTTTATTGGATTATGGTGAACATCAAGGATAAACTATTAGTAATGCATGGAAATTTAATCTGTGACACATTTTGTGACTGTTAGTAAACATTTGCTCCTGGTTTCTTTTTACCCCCCCTGGGGATCCTGGGTGGCTGTGCCCCAGCTGCCCTGTCCCGTGTTATTTCTCCCAGCATTCCAGGTGCAAGGATAGTCTCTCTCTGGCCGCCTCTTCCCCGGACGCCACCTCCACCGTGGATGTGGGTGCCCCCTTCCTGCCTCACTTTCTCCATCAACGGCTGCCAAAGTTCACGTCGATTGCTACAAATTTATTTTGTAAGTTCAAATGCATGAACTTAATATTTAGCTCATAATCATATGCTCAATTAAAAGTATAACTTAGGGTCCTCCCTGGTGGCACAAGGGGTTGAGTCTCAGCACTGTGAAGGTGTCTGCCGCCACTGCAGCATGACTTCTATCCCTGGCCAGGGACTCCCCACATTGCGCAGCAGACCTTGCCTGTCTCGCCTGCTGCTCCCCTCAGCAGTGTGTTTCAGTCAGTCTGCCTGTTCTGCTCCCCACTCTGTCTCTGGTGAATATTCTCACCCCCCTACTCCCCTGGCCTACACCCTAGCTCTTACATGCATAAGTAAATTAATCTTTAAAAAATAAAATATAAATATAACTCAGAATATACAGCACTTTGTACCAGTTCTTGTTTTCTGAGCTTTTATGTCATAAAACTGTTGAAATAATTTTTCTTTAAAAATAAAGCAATATATGCTCCTTAGAGAATATGTGAGCAATAGATATAATGGCTCCATTGCTCTTCATCAGTGTGGGGTTTAAAATAAACTCTCATTTTGCTAAAATGAGAGGACCCTGCGCTCCCACATCACTTCCATAAAAAGATAAACTCAGGGGTTACTATCATTCCCATCCTTTCCAACCATTCTCCACATCCCTATCCACGAGGTGTCTGATTTCTTCTCGTGTTTCCTTATGGAAAAATAAGACATCAGAGGCAGGGTGGGGTCAGCTGTGGAAGGTACCAAACATTCATCAACCAGAATTGGCCGGGTTTTGGGGACCAGACCTCCGACTTGGGGTCTTCACTGGTGAACACCGCTGCAGCCCTCCCAGAGAGACCATGCGTGGCACAGCGTTTGGGGGGAATTGCAATGATCTTCAGTGGGAGATGAGAAAATGCTTGAAGAAAGTACATGGAAAAGATGACCAAGAGCAGGGGCATGGCAATGCAATGCAAAAGAGACATGAATCCTCCAGAGGAATCTGAAAGTCAGGTATTTTCACTGGATGCCTTGATTGAAAGGTGACCTAACGGCCCTGACTTGATAACGAAAGAATGCTCTGGTGGAAAGTGCTCCATGTAAAATCAAGCCAGGGAAAAGTTAGGGAAAGCTAGGTTCTGAATATCACTTGGGCAGAGTCCTCTACCCACTCTTCTGCCAACAACAAGCCTGATTTCTAATATGCTTCTTCCCACTGCCTAGAACCAGATAACAGTGGAGTAGCCTATTTACCTCAATGAAATAATTGGCTTTAAAAATAAGATTTGTATCTATTCTTGTTTCCCTCATTCCTTACACAAGATGCAAATGTTTTGGTATCAATTTAAAGCACCTCACTTTAAATTTATGAGTCTTAAGCTCTTAAAAAAATCTAATTAAAATGTAATACAGATTTTTAAAAAACCATATATATACTTAAGAAATTGCTGATTCTAAATGATGAATGTTAGATACAAATTTTAAAGTAAAGTGACAGTGAAGGATGTTCATTTCATCCTGAGAATTTATTAATATTACACCTTTGTCATTCCTGTTCTGTCTCCCTGCTGACTGTAAGTATACAGTTGCTGGGAGAATTTACAAGCCTTATTCCCACACTACTTTACTCATAAACCAGTTTTGCATTCATCTCATTGTTTTATAGTTGTTTATATGCTTTTGTTCCCAATAGTGTTTGAGAGCTGAGAAAAGGGATTGTAAGGCCTGTTCCTCTTTGTATCTGAAGCAGAACTTTGTAGGGAAAAGTTCATTGTCTCTGGAATCTGGACTCTGCCTCCTCCCAGCTGCACAAGCTTGTGTTAATGCTTCACCACTGTGGACTTCAGTTTTCTCCTTCATAAAGTAATAACCTCTTCATGATGGATTCTTGGTAACATTAAGTGAGAGAATGTGAGTGAAGGGCCCAGGGTGCTAGCTCATCTTCCCCCAAGCTTCTAGGGCCACAAGACCAACATTTTTCTTGTCTTTAGATTCAACTTCATTTCAAAAATAGTATACATTGAATTATAATATATAAAAATTACATATTGGATATAAATTTATTTTTCCATATTAATACATGATATTTGTTTTATGTACAAATTACATATATATGCATATCATCTGTTCTCCAACCAGTTGAATACCCTCATGATCTCCTGTTCTCTTCCTATTGAAAACATTCTTGCTTCCTAATCACAATAAAAATAGAGTTAATGATGAGGGTGAGTTGGGAACATCTTTTCACAACTCCAGGGAGCAAAGTTCCCACACACTGTAAGGTGTCCCCTGAATCGTGCAACTGCACAGCCCCACTTTCTGGCCCATAAAACATCCTTCTCCGCCTTCCCTAGCCCTCTGCCTTTGCTTAGCAACTCCTCCCTTCCCGCAGCATCAGCGTTCTTGGAGGAGTTACTTTTCATTTCTTTCTGTTTTATCAGCTCTTTTCTTCTCTCCCCCCACCCCCAATTCATTGCACTCTGACTTTTATCTTCACTATATTGAAACTGATTCCAGTAAATATCTTATTTCAAGGCTTTTGTACTTACGTTTGAATCGCTATTTTACATTGCATACATACCTCTCCTAAACCCAAATCTGTACCTCCTTACCTGTTTTATTTTTCCCTGTAAAACTTAAAATTCATAATACAGTAATATTAAAATTTCATATATTTGTTTGTTGTGTGCATCACCCATTTAGAATGCAAGCCTAGAGGGCAAGGGTTTAAATTTTCTGCTTTGCTTTTGATATAGATTTATTCCCTGTGTCTTGAATAGATGCCTAGTACATTTTCACTGACTTCAAAAAGTAAATAACTTCCTGGTTTCCAAATTCATTGTCTCTTTCAGATTGTGTCCTACTTGACTTCTTGGTGACATTTAGCACTTGCTTTCCTGTGTTTCTGTCACCATTTTCTCTTCTGGGGTTTTGCCTCTGTTTTTATTACTTTTTATATCCTTTTGCTGCTTTTCCTTTCCTTACTCTTAAGTGTTGATAATTGTGGATTTGTTCATGTTTTCGTTGTATTCAGGCGAAGCCTGTCCGCACTCAAGGTTTCAACTACCATCCACAAGATGAATTTTCCCTAACGTGTATTCCACTTCTTGACTGTGTTCCTTCCATCTTCAAAATGGTCTCTCTAACCCAGATCCCAACATATCCTTTTTCTTCCCAAACTGCTCTATGTTCCGGAAGCAACATCACACAAGTGACCTCTCCCCATACTCCTGCCCCCAAGTAAAAAACTTAGGACTCACTTTGAATTTTTCCTTTCTATCATCAGCTCCCTGCATGTAGGGTCATCCCTACATCCAAAACTATCAATGGTCATCCAAAATTATCAATGTTATTAATGCTTGTTCTCACCATGCCACTGCATTGTCACTTCTTGTTTGTATTGTTTCATTAATTTACTAAAATTCCCCTGCCTCACACCCTCCTCTAATTCCTTCTCATGGCAGTCGGCATTATTTTAAAAATGCAGATCTGATCTTGGCATGCCCCTTAGAGAGTTCTCTTTAGTGACTCCTGACTGTCTGCAGAAATCATCCAAACTTCTCTTCACATATGGAAGGTCCTTCAAGACCCAGCACGTTTCCTACATTGACATACCCCACACACTATGTGCAGCTCCTTCAAGAGGTCACGCTCTTTCTCATCTCCCAGACTTTGCACACGCTGTTCCTAATGCACAGATGCTTCTCCCTGCTTTGTCCATTTGATAAACTCCTACTCTTGTACTCTCTGATATCCACAGGCAGAGACAAGGAGCTTCCTCTCTGTCTCCTCCCACCATTAAGTACCGCCCTTACAGCACTCATTATATTGTTATCAAGGACCAGGGTAGGGGCTGGCACAATTTTCATACAATCAAATTTATTAAATTGAATAAGAAATAGTCCTCTGCCTCCTCCTCCAGCTTCTCCTCCTCATCTCACATTTAATACATTTAAATTTAAATGTTCTTAAGACACTTTGGTGGCCCTGTGTCCTGCAATGGTTATTTGTACAGAAAGGAGGAAGTGCACTACCAAGTGCACTACCCAGCGGGGCTGTCAGGAGGCTGAGCTCCTGTCTTTCTGCCTCAGGGCAGACTTCACGGGACATTTAACCTGCCAGGCTTCAATTTCCTCAACCAAAATGAGAAGAGGAGAAAAGCAAATAAAATGTAAGCGGGGTTAAAGTAATAACATGGCTATGGCAACTGACTTACAAGTTTCATGGCTCTAAAAGCAGGTCTGTGTTTCATCTGTTTCGGTGGTGCAGTTACAATTCCGTGTACTCCTTTTCACGTGTGCCAGAGTCACAGGTGGTCATTTTAAGTTGGGAACTCCACAAAGACAAGCCACCTTCTAATCCTCATGGTGTGGTTGAGCAGAGCACCTGGGTCTCACGTAAAATGACAAAGGTGGCGGGAGCATGATTCAGAACAACTTTAGAGCAAGGTCAGAAGTGGAATGATTGGAAGCTGATTTGCTGTGCTTTTTTAATATTTTTTAAATTTATGTCTTTTACATTATTGTGTATTCCCTGTGGGTTACCCACCACCAATTCACCGTGAACCGTCACCATAGTCCCTTGTGCTCTTTTCTCCCCCATTTTAAACACTTATCCTCCCCCTCCCTCGCTGAATGTCTCACATTTCTGATTGCCTGCTAGTTTTTGTTTTTGTTTTGTTGTTGTTGTTATTTTCTCCTCCTGATCTCTTAATTAGCTCCCCTATATTGGAGAAAGGAACTATTCTACACTGATGTTGGGAATGCAAACTGGTCCAACCACTATGGAAAGCTGTATGGTGGTTCCTCAAACTGCTGAAAATGGAGCTTCCATATGAACCAGCAATACCACTCCTAGGAATCTAGCCAAAGGACACAAAAACATTAATCCAATAGGATACATGAACCCCTATGTTTATTGCAGCACTATTTGCAATGGATAAGAAATGGAAACAACCTAAATGCCCAAAAATAGATGCCTGGATCAAGAAGATGTGGTATATATACACAATGGCATACTATTCAGCAATCAAAAAAGATAAACTCATACCATTTGCAGCAACATGATTTGCTGTGATTTTACTTTTAAGTTACAAGGAGAAAATATTTCACTCTTAATAAATGGATGACACCATTTTAAAAGGAATAATAAAGGAAATTAATAACATGATGGGCTAGATCCAAATCCTTTTAGTAACATGTGGGCCAGAAAATAGAAAGACCTTCGTGTGGGTTGACTGTGCTGGAGCAGGTGCTCTGTGAACACCTGTTGGATGAACGTGAAAGGACTTCAGTGACTCCCCTCGGCACAGCTTTGAGGAGCTTGTAGCAACTGGAGGAGTCAGAGAAGATAGACAAATATCAGATGATTTCACTCATATGTGGAATACAAAGAAACAAAACAAGGGAACGGACAAAATGAAATGAAAACAAACATGAGAAATGATTGCGCTGAGGCCACTGGCGGGCTATTAAGAGGGGTGGGGTAGGGTAGAAAACAGAGGTGGGGAGGGGTCCTAATGCTGCCCAGTGGAGGATTATGAGGACTGTGGGTACTTTGGCAGTGGGGGTGGGGTGCTAACATACATCTGAGGAGGTTGTGAATCTATTCCCTTCAACACATACAGCGTTGTTAACAAATGTTAACAAAAAATGTCAAAAAGATGATAAAGAAACAAATAAAAACAAGTAATAATGAACTCCTAGGAGTGCCTGACATATCTCTTAATAATATGTATATGGTATTAGCATCACTGCTGGATGATGAAGAGAAGACTAATTCTGAAAAAAAATCTAGAAATTTAGTAAGGGAAGTTAGCAAAAAAGCTGCATAAAACTGTAAATAAAAAGACTAAATATGAGTTGACATAAACCTGACTCAATTAGGTATACTAATTCAGAAACAAAAACAAAAGCTGATGTCTTTCTGCCTGAGGATTGATTTTGGCCTACCGATGGACTTTGGACAAAACGTTTTAATTAAATCCTTTTTCGATGGGGCCTACACGATCCCAGTCTTCCAACATTCCCTGTTACCTTGCTTCACTCATTTATATAAACCATGAAACTCCTGGAGGCAGAAACCCCTGTTTAGAGGAAGCAGAATCCAGAAAGAGACTTCTGGGTACCAAACTTGCCTAAAATTAAAATTAGTCAAATTTAATTTAATGGAGCTTTCAGAACCGATGGACTTTGTTTTATTTATCTTTCTTTTTTAAGTTTTTGTGCAGAGTGACTGGGGTGTAGGCCAGAGGTGCTGGGGGTGAGAGGATTCACCAGAGACAGAGTGGAAAGCAGAATAGGCTGATCTAATGAAATGCACTGCTGTGGGGAACAGTGGGTGAGAGGAAGGGTCTGCTATGCCACCTGTGGGTTATCTCCCTGGCCGGGGATTGAACTCAGACCTCAGCAGCAACAGCATCCCTAGGCCACCAGGTAGGCCCACCTGTTTTATTTATCTTAAGTGCTTTGTTGACTGCTAACACTTGTGAAAAAAATTTAAAAGGAAGGTTCATTATAAGTAATTCTCCAGAGGAACTTGCAGGTATTTTTCCAAAAAGTAAGAACGACTTATCACGTGACTGCTGTATTACAGCCTGGTGCAGAGGTATACGATAACACATTGAGTCTGCTTGGCCCCGGAGACTGGGGGAGTAAGGACTTGCTCAAGGGGGCACAAGGCCCCATGACCATGATCCAACACCATGTGCTTTCCAGTGGTCCCTGAGGCAACACATGATTTACTATCACACTGGGCACTGAAAAGAAGGGTAGTAGTTTCCTAATCTATAAATGAGTAGCCTGAAGAAAAGTTTGTTGCAAGATTTTAATAAAATCTGGATAACTAACATTTATTGAGTGCCTATTCTGACATCATTTCAAGCTCTTACATGTATGAAATTAATTCATTTAATTCTCACATCAACTCTATAAGGTATTATTCCCATTTTACCATCTCATTCTTCCAACACTTGGAGATGAAAGTGAAGAAAGTGAGGTACAAAGAATTTAAAAGTGGTTAGTCAAAGGGCAGTGGGTGAATGACTGAGCCAAGATTTGAACCCAGGCAGTCCAGCTCCAAAATTTATTTATATATGTATTTATCATAGCTATTTCCCTTATATTTATGGGAGGGTAAGGCAATTTAAACACAACAACATCAAATTAAACACTAGCTTGCACTCAAATCCAGCAAGATATTTCTGGTATACTGACAATGTGGTTTTTATGGATATTTTATTTGACATCCATTATTTGTATCCTACGATAGAAATGTCAATTGCTTTGGAGAGTTCTAGAAGTATAAAATGTTCTTTGAGGCCAACTGGATGGAGATATCTAAATGGTGTTCTTGTTTTCCTAATTGTTTCTTGGGAAAACACATGCAATGAGCAGCTCTCAGCAGCAGAAAAGCCACAGTTCTTCCTCCACAAAGTTACCATCTGTTTCTACTCTACTGTTGTCGGTGCAGATGTTCTTCTCCTCCCATCACATTTCCCACCGTGAATGTTTTCCAACTGCAGCTTCTTGCTCGCAAATCAAGGCAGAGCAATGTTTTATGTAGGTTGGACTCCGGCTGCTTTAAACTATCCCTTCATAAAGGATAATTCTGTTGAATTGTGTTGTGTCTCAGTAATATGGCAACCTCATTTATTTGATGAAACTTTGGTTTTGCATGTGAGAAAAAATTATAATTTCAAATCTTAGACTTTACAGGACAAAAATTCCTGTTACTTAGGAGAGGAAGCAAGAACTTGCTACAGGTTCCTTGCTCACAATTGTAAAACTAGAATCATGACAAAGATGGTTACTTGACCTAATTTGTAATAAAGTAGTTTGAGGGTTCATGGGACTTTATTAATAAATGGTTGAGTTATATGAATCAAAATAAGATGCTCATTAGTAATTTTATTTTATTTTTTAAAGATTTATTTATTTATGCATGCAAACTGGGGCAAAGGCCAGAGTCTGGGGCGGTAAGAGGGTTCACCGGAGACAGAGTGGGGAGCAGAACACGCAGATCGCAGGAAACACACTGCTGGGGGGAGGGCAGCGGGCGAGGCAGGAGAGGTCTGCCCCACCGTGTGGGACTCCCTGGCCGGGCGTGAACTCTCGTCTCCGCTGCTGACAACTACAGCGCAGCAGTGCTTAACCGTTGAGCCACCAGGAAGGCCCCTAGTGAGTAATTTTAACTCACTTTCTTATATTTAAAATATGCCTTAAGACTAAAGGAAGAGAAAGAAAAATAACATCTCAGATTTCTAACATTGATTTTCATCTGGGAGATTTTCTGACATTGGTGAGTAGTTAATGGATATATTGCAGTAGTTTATGGTGCTCAGGTGACATCGTCAACATTCTGTTACTTAGCTTAAGTTCCACTAAGACAATTCAAGTGGAAGAGGAGGCTTTTTTCTTTTCATTTAGATGCAACTATTAAGTACAATACTCACTTTTAGGAAATGTGACTGCTAGACTTGGAGAGGGTGTGGTGACTATAAGAGCCAAGAGTTATTTGTGTACTTATGTAGAAGTTATACAGCCTTGACAAAACAATGTCTGAAAGCATTTAAAAAGCAAAGCTGGTAAGAAATAGGAACAACAGGACTAGGGAATAACTGAGTTTTGGATGCACTAGAAGCCATTCCGAGGTAGTATCTCAGGAGTCGGCAGTGATGGACCAATGGCAAAGGATGAGAACAGAAAATAAGAAAGTGGGCCTAGATCCAGCTGGAATAAATGAGGCCCTGAAATGAGTATGTTTAACAACATATTTATGCAGACTTAATGTGTTCTGGGATGGTAAAGAAACAATTTGGCAATGTTTATACAGAAATTGGGACCACCATTTGTATTTCTAAATATTAGAGCTAAGTGGATGTGATTTGTACATTAACAAATTAAGTCCAAAGGAACTGGTCTGCTGTCTGGCTATCAGTGTATGTAATCCCAGGTAACATTGCTCAGTGTCTGCTATGTTCTAGATCCGTGAAGGCACGTGACATGTATTAAATAACTTAATCTTTACACCAGCTTTGTAAGTTAAACAAGATCTTCTCTTTCTCCTTTGGCCCAGGGTGAAGTGAGGGAAGTATGTGCGTTGAGGGTGTGAGGGTGGAGGGGTGGGAAGAGTGCCAGACAAAGACACTGAGACCCAGGGAGTTTAGGAGTTTGTTGGAGATCCCAGTGAGAAAATGATTGCATTTTCCTCCGAACAATTTCCTTCAGAACTCACACTCTTAACCAGGTGCTTCTCAGATGTGTGGCCTCTGGAGTGGTATCTACGGGGTACTTTGCCCCACAAGGACTCACAACAAATTTATTCACAATGTTTCCTTACAGTAGATTCAGAATTAAAATGCATGTGGTTGATGATCTGTTTCACACACTGACGTCCCCTCGTTAGCCTGATTTCATGTGGAGTGACAGTCTGACTTCCTCCTGTTCAGTTCTCAGGCTTTGTCTCCTGACTCCCTGGGATGTCCCGGCCACCAAGAGCAGTACAAATATTAGCTTATCCTTTGAATTTGTTTTCTGGTCCTTTTTGGTCCTCTTACTACTTGCTTTATTTTAACCTCATTCCAGATTTTAAAAATATTTTTTTATAGCACATTTAGATTTCTTTCTTTTTTTTTTTTTTTGTGGTAGCATTGTTAGATATTCTATACTGTGGAAACAACTATTAATGTTTACTTCTCAATATTGCCCCTCAATGATCTAAGGCGCTCTTTTTTAGTATCAGATAGTATTTGTCTTTCTCTGATTTATTTCACTGAGACAAATGTGTTTTAAAGTGATTTCAGATCCGTTCATGTTATGAAATGTATTTTGGGGACAGCAACATTTCTATCCCACTGCGTCATAAAGGACTTGAGTGTTTCCCTGTTCCATTGAAGAGATAGATATGAAGCCAAGAGTAGTAGGTCTCTGAAGCCATCCTTAGAAAGCTTAATGATTTCCCTCTTCTCTGTTTGGGGATTGACTTTTGTATACAAAAGGAGACTCTTTCTATGACAAATCTTTGCTTTTAACTTACCTTCTCTCCATCTAATTTTTTTGGTTCTGCAGGTGGTACCTTTGAATGACTCACATAAACTCAGCACGCACTAAAAAAAACGCTAAATTTAAGATTGCAAAGTAGTGCTTTAACAATTATATGAAATTGTGCTCTATTTTTTTTACATATAAATTGATTTGGTAGGTGCCATGAACTCAAATTCTATTTCTAAAATATATCTCAAATATGCCCTTGTTTCTCTATCTCTAGTCTAAGGCCATGCCCATCTCTCCAAAGCTTTTATTTCAGTGGTTTGGTCTGCTTCTCCATTTGAACTTCTATCTTCTCCATGGAGAATAATGAAGCACATTACTTTCTTCCTAAACCCATTGGTTGGATGCACTTAAGTAAAATGTAGCATGCTTAATGCTGCTTACTAGACCTGCATAAATTGATCCCAGCTCTCCTCACCAGTTTCATTTCCTACCATTATTCCCTTCAAAAAACACTAGGCTCCAACCACTTACATTTTCAGACACATCAAATATTTCCTTCCTCAGGGCCTCTACATGTACTTTTCCTTTTATCTTCAGTGTTCTTCTTTCCACTCTTTCCTCTGTTCTGTAATTATCGTTACATTTCACTTGTATTGTCTATCAGTAAATTCTAAAAATTAAAGTCAATAAAATTTAATAAATCACTATGTACATATGAGTCATTATAAAAACAAGTGGCAAGATTGGACCCATTAAAAAAAGTGTCCCACTTTAGGTATTTACCCAAGAGAAATAAAAACACATGCCCACAAAAGGACTTACACTTAAATATTCATAGGACTATATTTATAATAGCTTCAAGCTGGAAATAACCCAAGCTCTATCAATAGAAGAGATGATAAGCAAATTGTATCGTATTTGTACAATGGATTACTACTCAGCAATAAAAAAAGAATGAACCATGAATGCACATAACAATCAGAATCTCCATAACATATAGAACAAAAGAAGCCAGACATAGAAGAGTACATATTACATGATTCCAAATTCAAAGGCAGGCAAACCAATCTATAGCAATAGAAATCATAACAGCTATTCTCTCTCTCTCTCTCTCTCTCTCTCTCTCTCTCTCTCTCTCTCTCTCTGTGTGTGTGTGTGTGTGTGTGTGTGTGTGTGTGTTAGCAAGGGCAGGGGGATAAGGACTTGAAAGGTCACAGGGAAGTTCCAGGGGTGATGGAGAGGCTTTTATCTTGCTTTGGGTAATGGTTACACAGGCATATACATTTGTCAACACTTACTTAATGGTTCATTGACGATCTGTGCATTTTCTTGCGTATGAGATACACCTCAATCTCATGCTTTTGTAACTTTGCTGCTCAATGAATCAAAGTCCAATGAAGCATTTTATTTTCTTTCTACCTTCCTTCACTTTTTCTGGATCATACTCAAATCTCATGTATGTAAATAATGTGAGAGGTTACCAGGTTTCTCTCCAGATCTATAGATTCTTATTTTACATGCTGTATTATGATCCCAGAAATCTCATTTCCAAACTTGTATCAGATGAGAAGAAGCTGTACAGAACATAAGCATATTGATAATAGTGAGAAGTGTGATACTCTGAAAACGAGGAATAAAGAAAGGAAAACTGAAAGTGTGAACAGCGTATGCCTGGAATAACTGAAACAAAGTCAGACAGTGCTACCCATTTCCCTAGCCACAGGACATGACATTTTATACTAGAGTTCACTGAGAAGTGCTAAATTATATTTAATATACTCTATTTTAAATGTGAGAAAGGTCAATACACAAACATTCCCTAGAGAACAGTTAAACAATATTTTTGACTTGGTGCTTGAAAGGATAAGACTTCAGGTGTCAGATATCAGGATTAATCCAGTCAGGTATTATAGTGACAACTTGGTAGAATCCAGGGCTGGCAGCAAAGGAACCACCTTTGAGTAGATGGTCACCCTTAAGACAGCACCGAGTAGCACTCCAGGCAAGGAATGGGGCCATGTAGTACTAACAAGTTCTGACTCAACACCTTTGCAGTCCACATGTAAGTTTTTTTACTACTTAACAAAGCTGAGTAATGCTGAGAACATGTGATTTCCTTGGATCGCATGGTTGTGAGCCCTCCATAGGGCCCATGAAAAGGTCTTGCTAGTTTTTCTAAAAGTGAATCACTTTCAATGGGCTCCTGGAAAATGTTCTGGGTGGTTCCTATTCTACAGAGATTTGATTGCAGAAATTTTACAGTAAAATTTTTTTAAAACACCCAACATCCTATAACACTTAGCAAATGTACCAACTGGGACAAAGCATTGTGTTTGTTGCACTGAAAAAGAACCTTCATGAAAACTGGGAAATGAGAGTAAGGTGGAATGGTGAAGAGGACAAATCTTTCTGACTGTAAGTGACTAAGGAAAACCTTCCTGAACTTAGAGGCCTAGTGAAAAGGGGATCCCTACTGGTTTGAGGCATAGTATCCTTAAGTTCAGAGTCATGTTTGAATTGTTCAGAGTCATGCTTGAATTAGATACTGTGTATTTGCAGAGATCGAAGGGTCCATGGAAGAACAACAGAAAAGCGGATACTGTTGGAAGGAGAGAGCGTGGAATGTCCGTAGCGGTCAAGAGAAATGCACGTGTGGGTGTGTGGGAACGTATCGAAGGAAACGAACGCTGCCAAGCTAATTTGTTTTTTAACTGCCAAAGCATTCCTGGGACATTCTCCCTAGATACTAGAATTCAAGAGGTGGTGAGTTTCAACAATACATTTATCTATGTATTAACAATCCATTTATCTATACATTAACATAGGAAGAGAAACTGGAGAGCAGATGTATTTTTAATTACAAAAATATAATGATGACATTAAAGAAACTTTGAAAAAAAATGATCCCTCATAATTCTAGAATCCTTAACTTGTAATTTCCTATTTTTATGTTTCCTTCTAGACTAAGATTCTCTTTCTTTAGCAACACTTTTCAGTAAGTTTACTTTTGGCATAGTAACTATAAAAATACCTTTTGGACCTTACAAGCAGGGGACAATTTTCCAGCTGTGTATCGTTCATTCTGCCTTAAATTGGAAATTTGAATTACAGTGATGAATTACCTCTAAATATGACTGTATGACTATTTTCAACAAATATTCAGATCAATGGTCATTTGATCTGCAGATGTAAAGGAGGCAGATGCTGTGGGTAAGAAAACAACTCTATAGTTCTTGGGCTTAGGGACCATCCATCCTAAATCCCTGTTTAGTGAAGAAAATGAAACCCAGAAGTGACACAGAATTAATAAGTGCTAGAACTGAGATACAAACCAAGCCCTTAAAAAATAAGCTTTCAATTTTAAATAATTTTAGATTTATAGGAAAGTTTTAAGATTTAAAGGGCTTAATGTAGAGTTCAAATACACCCTTCATCAGCTTCCCCTAATGCAGTGTTATAATTACACAATCATAGTTTAAATATTGAAAGAAGAAAATTAACATTGGTACAATACTATTAAACTATAGCTCTTATTTGAATTTCATCAATTTTCCCTCTAGGGTCTTTTTTCCCCCCTGTCATTCTGGGATACACTCCAGATCTCACATTGTGTTTAGTTATTATGACTTAGTTTCTTCCAGCCTAGGCAAGCTTCTCAGTCTTTGTCTTTTATGACTTTGACACTTTTGAAGAGTACTGGTCAGGGATTTGTCTGATGTTTTCCTATTAGTTGATTGAGATTGTTTATTTTGGGCAGGAATACAACAGAGATGAAGTGTCCTCTGAGGTAGTACATCACATTGATACATCCCCTTACTGGTGAGATTAACCATGATTACTTGGGAACTATGCTACCTGTCTGGTTTCTCTACTACCAACTTAGTATTTTCTTTCTAATTGATAAATATCTTGGAGACTATGCTAGCCTCGAGACAATACTAATAGCCTGACTTTCCTTAAACTTTCACCCACCTATTTCTCAGTAGCTCTTACCAGAAACAATTATTACTGTGATATTTACCAAGTGCTGATTTTAAAGCTTATTGATATTGATATATATGGTCTCATGGATATTTATTTTATTCTATGCATTTTAGTCCAATAATATTGTTTTGTTGTTCAAATTGTTCCAGCTTTGACCATTGGGAACTCCTTTGGGTTGCCTGTATCCTTTTATTATGTCTCATCATTGTGGGGTTGTTGCCTTGAAGACTTATTTTCTGACACAGGATTTTCCAGGGTCAATTAGATTTTCCTTGCCCCAGTCCTGGAACCAACCTCTTCTCCAAGGAACTCTCTAAACCAAGACCTTTTAGTAGAAACCTCTTTTACCCTTTCCACCAGCTCATCTTACATTGTAAATGGTTCTGACTTGAGGCTTTTATATATTTTTCTCAAAAATATACTGTAAAGGTAGGTGGAGTTTTTTTCTAGTTGTCCAGCATTGCCTTGTGATTACTTCCAGCGCTCCTCTGAGATACCCTAGGCATGATGAGAACACACTGAAGTGGGTTCGAGTGTAGATAAGTGTACAGATATAGATAGATAAGTTCTAGATACAGATGAAGATCTAGAAAGGGAGGCTGGGAACATCCCTGGATAGGACTCACATATACAAATCTAAATGCTTTCTGCTTCACCACTATGCAAATTAAAAAAAAAAAAGTTTTCAAAGCAAGTCAGAATTTTCAAAGTTTAAATTACTATAAAAACAACAACAACAAAAATATAAACACCAAAAAAAGAATTTTTGAAGTTTAAGTTTTTCCCCTGGTACTTACTACACTCTGCCTTGTAGGGAAGATTTTTCCACTTTAACTTCTCTTCCTTCTCTTTCCTTTCTCAGTTGCCTCCAACAACTGTCTGGGTTGATTTTGGGGTTCATGGCAAGTAAGAAGCAGTCTCACACACTCACAGAGCACGTATTATTATCATTATACTCTGTGTCTAAAGTGGATAAAATTCAATGTATGGCTGTTAAATGAAAATAAATTTATGTTCCTAGTAGCAGAAAAAATGGAAAGCTTAGAATTCTACATTGCTTATCTTTTGCATAAAATAATAGAACTTAAAAAAACCACTTAGAAAACTATTTCAAATACGTCAGTATGTATCATGACTTAAAGTTCCTGCAGCAAGGCCCATATTCCATTCTAAGGCTTAGGAACACTTAAAGGTTAACAACTGCAGTTTCTTAGGGATTTGTCATACGCATAGGATTATTTTCCACTGTATGAAATAACACTACTTTTTCTATGTACTTTTCTTTGTATGTGTATGATGTGTGTGTGTGAGAGAGGGAGACGGAGATAAAGAGATATGAAGTACTAGTTCTCTACTTTTACAGGAAATTTAATACATGCCAGCACAAGTTTAGGTTGAGACTGACTCATTTGGCAGAATGAATAAATTCCCATGCCAGGGTAAACAGAGAAGGGGTAAGATTTCAAGAAGAGGGAAGGGATAGGGAAGGCGTTTACAACTTAAGATACCAGTAGAGAGCTTTATTGAAATTATTTGCAATTTCTCATAGTCATGTTGAATTTATTCTGACTTCTATACTACTTGTCTTAAACTATCGAGGAAATTTCTTCCTCTCTTCTGATCTCTACAACCCTTTAGCCATTAAGTTCAAGCTGTTTTGAAGAAACAAAGAAAACCTCTTCCCTGTCTTGTATATTATCTCTTCCCTATGCCCATAGGTACTCACTAGGTTCAAGCCTTCACCAAAGTTCAAGCCTTTGTCTGGACCATTGCAGCAGGCTTCTCGCCCTTGACTGTCTCTCACTTAGCCAGTCTCTGACTTATCCTGATGCCTCACCCCAGGCATCAGTTCTTACTCAATGAGAGCCAGTCATTGCTTTCACTGAACCTTGTGCTAACCCTAATTCAATAGTTTTGCTCCAAATGTTTTCTATTTGATAGTCATCCACCCCCACTGAACAAAGTCTGTGCTGTGGGCTTTTTGAGGACTGGGATTGAACCCTCCTTATTTCTAAATATCAGTGATAGTAGTGTTGGGCATAAATGCTTGACAAATGCCTGGTCAGTGAATAAAAAACAAACAAATGAATAGGCAGATAAGTGAAGGAGTGGACTGAGTGCATTGAGGGACTATTATCAACAGCAAACTATTCACTGTCAATCCACAGCAAATGTTTCTCCCTGGAGCTGACAATTCCTTACATGCAAGAGCATAAGCTGTAAGCTGACATATTAAAAACAAAGTTTTTCTTCTACAAATAATTATTTTCTCAAAATAATAGCAGGTTATTTTTCCTTTTTAAAAGCATTTGTAATTATTATGCCTCATATCTCCATCTAGCGAAGTAAATTGGTAGTACAATAGTTAAAATAATTTGCGTGTAAGCAACTCAGTCATGAGACATTATTTATAGAAAATTATCTTTCCTTCTCTAAGTTCAAAAACTTTGAATTGTGTCCACATTGTATTTTCCAGTGTTCAGGTATTTTCTTGCCAAAATAACCTATTTAAAAAATATCTGGATGTTGTCATGTCAATGGAAAATCATGTGGTTATATGAAAAACATATACAATTAGCTTCTCTATCAACACTTAAAAAATCAGTCACTGATACTTAACACAGATTCTTATTTAGATATTTTAGAGGATACATTTTGTAACTGTGCAAGCAATACCAGCAATTTAACTTAACTTATATAGTTATTGAATGAGTTTACATGATCAAAATGTGCTTCAAGGTAAATCATTTCACTGTTATATTCACTTTTATAAAGCTTAAAGTTAAATATAACAAAATTAGCTATCTATCTATATATCTATCTATCTGTCTATCTATCTATCTATCTATCTATCTATCTATCTATCTATCTATCTATCACCTATCTTTCTACCTACCTACCTATCATCTTCTATCTATCTAGACAATAAAGACAAGGAGGAGTGGAACATAAACTTCAAAAGAATGGTCACCTCTCTGGAGAAGAGGGGAAATAAATCAGAGAGGAACCTCCAGTAGTTACCCTGGGATTAGAAATGTTTCCATTCTGTGTGAGGTCATGGGTTCATGGGTATTTATTTTACTGTTATGCTTCATTATTTAGATACACATATCCCTTGATGCAGTAATACTGCTTTTAAGAATATCTTCTACAGAAACAAATTACACTGGTCAACAAATTTTTACAAAAGTCATGTTACTGAAATAAAATCAGCCATTTCCTATAAGTTTGTATGTGCTCAACATGAATATGACAGTCAAGTTCTAATTTTGGCTCTAGTTTTTTTGTAATCTGCAATAAATGGATGTTTACATCATGAAATTCATACCAATAGTAATAGGCCTATGGTTAACACCTGTAAAAAATCAAGTCATAAGACTACTTCTTAGATTTCTTCACTTGTCTCATGTACAGCTGTTCAGGAGCATCTCTGGGGAGTGTCTAGCTGTTGTCAGCCAGCATTGTAGCGGACCATTTTTCCTGGTATCTTTGTTCCATTGATGCAATATCTTGATGAAAACATTCGCCATGTTCATCACTAACCATGCCACAGTTTTCAGGGAAGAAATCCAGATGGGAATGAAGGAAGTGGATCTTTAGAGACATATTACAGCCAAGTTTCTGATACTGCATCAGCATGTCTTCTACTAGTTCCTTATAGTTTTCTGCCCTAACATTCCCAAGAAAATTTGTAGACACTAGGAGAAAAGCATTCCATGCTTGTTTCACATCACACTGCAGAGTTGTTGAATGGGTCATCTTTGAAGAGCTCTTGAATCTGAGGACCCACAAAGACTCCCTCTTTAATCTTTGCTGAGTCAAGGAAATTTTTCATGCAGGTATCGGAAAGCTGGCAAGGTCTGGTTCATGGCTTTCACGAAATTCTTCATCAAACCTAGTTTGATGTGAAGGGGTGGTAGCAGGATTTTTGTGAGCCTCGACCAGACCTGGGTGCTGGATATTCTTCTCTCCAACTGCTACATTTTGTCTGCGAGTCCATTCCTTCCGCAAGTAGTGCAATTCACTTGCTCGGCTATGCCACTCACATAAGAAACACATGTATTTTGTATATCCCTGCTGCAGTCCCATTAAAAGGGCAACTAGCTTCAAACCACCACAGATGTACCAGCTGTACTTGTTATACTCAATGGAACTCAGTAGCTGCTTTAAGTTATCGTATGTCTCTTTCATGTGGACAGCCTGCGCTACTGGAATAGATGGAAGACGGTTTCCATTGTGCAAAAGCACAACCTTAAGACTCAGTTTTGAAGAGTCTAGAAATAGTCTCCATTCATGTGGGTCATGAGTGATTCCTAAGGCATTCATGAGACCCTCAATATCAGAACAGAATACCAGAGTACTTTCCTTTCTGAAAGAAAGGCTCCAACTGCTGGTGGTGCTTTTGATATAAATTGTGACATCTTCTTATAGAAGATTCCTTGTTGGAGTCTTGATCCTAGCAATTCTGCCTTGTTCTCGGTTAAGTCCAAATCACGAACCAGGTCATTTAGTTCTTCCTGTGTTAGTCTGTGTGGGGTTGATCATGCACCACAGTGAAAATCTGGATCACTGCATGCTTATGGAACAGGAGAAGAACAGGTCGGCTCACCCTTGTCCTCATCAGATGAATCAAGAGAATATTCTGCTGGAGGTTCTGGAATAGGAAGTTCCTCACCATGTGGAACTGGTCTCAATGCAGACGGAATGTTTGGGCAGACTATTCTCGACTTCCTCTGCTTCATTATTCCTCCGGAAAGAGGAGGAACCAAGCAGAAGTAACAGTCTTTTAGTTGGTTGCTTGGCTCTCTCCACACCATGGGGATTGCAAACGGCATTGATGGTCTTTTGCCATTGAACCACTGTGAAAGCTGTGTTGTACATGTAGCACAGCATATATTTGGGGCCCAAGGCTTGTCTTGGTCACCAACCTTGCATCCGAAGCCAAGATGATAAGCCTTCTTCACTTGAGAAGTGATCCTTTTCTTCTGGTTGGCAAATGTCACTTCCCCACAAATAGAGCAGAAATTGTCCATGCTATTAATGCACTTTCAAGGCATTACTTCTCTGTATTGTACCTCAATGAATAAAATAATAACAGTTCTATGGAACAGTAGCTTAAACTGTCTCGCACAAAGTCTGAAATATTTTCAATGCTCAACCTTTCCGACAGGGCTTTCTATAGTGCACTGCTGAGGTCAGCTTACTTCAGCAGCCACCTTGCAGTAGTATTGCGTTGCATCAGAAAATGATGCAATCCACTGTGGATGATGCATGCATGATGGTATTATGCAATACAATGCAATATTACATCATTCTAGGCTGATTTAGGATGTTGTTGCAGTCCTACTGGATAAATTTACATGGTGAAACATAAAATTAATTAAATGAAATATCTTTAAAACGAGAGCTAATAAAAAATTTTCAGGGTTATATTCATGTTCAGCACACCAAGATACTACAAATTAGGGCCTTTTTAAGTCAGTAACGATCTCAATGTTGACCAGTTTTACCGATATATAAGGATACACATTAAAAGAGGAGAAGGACCTGTAAGATCTGCTCTCAGTGAAATAGGACAAATTCAGGGTTCTGGGATTGACCCATGGTCCTCACCCATGGACTTAAGAATGCAGTTCACAACTGCAAAGCTTTCACATGGTAAGAAAAAAAACAAAACAGTACCAGGATTTATTTACGTAGGAGTGAAACAATAAAAGGAAGGGGGATTGTTTAAAGTTTCACTTCTCATGCTTTCTCTCCAGGTCTCTTGTCTCTTCCTTCTAAACCCTTCCCTGTCTTCTCTTTCTACAAATAAAGTCATGACTTAGATTTCCTTTTCTTTCTGGCATTGCAAACTCTAAAGTCTATATCCACTAATTGGAAAGGACTCGTCTGTATAGCACCTTCTACCTTGATTAACTTCCTCTTTATATCTGGACTACTTTGCCCAATGAATGTCATGTTAATCATCTTGCCATTTTCTGTAGCATCTGGATTCACATCTGTGTAAGTACTCTAAGTTTGGATAATCCTTTCAAGAAACTCAGATGTATCCTCACTGGCCTTTTGCTTAAGCTTCAATATCTTGCCATAACTATTTTGCTTAGGCATCCCTGACTCAGCCCTACTAATACCCCTTATGATATGCTAGCCCTTCCATTCCCCCATCTCTTTGTCCTAGTTAGAATCTACCATTGGGATTACCTCTTCCTATTGTGGGCTTTCTGGATCTTCCTAGTAGAGATGAAGAGGCTCTTCGCTAGCCTTCCTTAAAACGATTCATACTCATCTGACATTAATAGCACATGTAACATGGCTTGTATGCCCACTCAGGTAGTCTGAAGGGAGACAATGAGATCCTGCTGGTATGGAGAGACAGAATTTTTCCAGTTCAGGAGGTCCCTAGTTATATAGGAAATAAAGTGTCCATTGGGTTGCTTCTGTTTGTTCAATCCACCCACTGGGAATTGGAAGAAAGGAAACTCTCCTGCCCCGATGCAGCTCCATTGGCCAAATTGGACACCCTGCCTGGTATGAGAAGCCTATCCAGTCTTATCTTAGGATGGAGGGTGAGCAGGGGTGCCGTGTGGGACCTATGGAACTTTGAAGCCTCTTCCTTTTCCCTTTTAATGGTATCAGGGAGAAGGGGAAGTCTGCTTCACTCTACTTTGTGCCCTCAAATGGGCCTTTGTCTTTTCTAAACCTGTTTTATAGAGGGCAGCAGAATTTGCCCAAGCAGACTCCTAATCAACGTAGAAGGCTGCAGCACCAGCAAGGCACAGGACAGTTTTCTTATGATTCAGGCACATGGGTAAAGGAGGAGTCCTGGAGCCCTCGGTGGCTTTTTAGGCTTTTAATTTTCTTTTTGCAGTGAGGCAACCAGGTACAGGACAGGCAAGGGGGCCAGGAGGGGGGACATGGAGTGGGGGGCTCCCAGCCCCCAGCAAATCTTCACTTTTTCTCTGTTCTCTCCTGCTGCTGCTTCTGCTACTTCTTTTGCTTCTCTTCTTATAGCCTCGGCCTCCAGGCCCAGGTGCACCACTCATGCATGCGCACATCACACTCCCTGCTCCAGGTGCTGCCATCAGGCACGTGTGCAGGACCACAGGTATCTATCATTAAATCTAATGGCAGGAGGGTGGAAAAACCTGCTAACTTCCTCTGCCCTACACAAGCTCTTCTAAGTTGAAGACAGAAAAATCCTACCATGTCACAACTTGTAAAGTGCTGTGGTGACCAGCGCAAGGAAGGGTCCTTTGGGCTGGTCAAGGACTTGTATGATGGTCCCATGTTGGGCACCAAAACTGTACAGGGCAACACTAGCAGTGAGGTGGATAGGAACAGAGGGGAGGTAAGCAGGGGAACAAGAGTGATCCAGGTTGTGAGTCCTCACAGGTGCGTTTAAGGACATGGGACAAGAGACAAAAGCAGAACTGCAGAGAAATCAAAAAAGGTTTACTTACAAAAGGACTGAGAAGGGAGAGGATGAGTGGGAGAGGGAGGTTTTTCAGCTTTATTTGATAAAATTTCTCTCTCTCTCTCTCTCTCTTTTACACACACACACACACACACACACAAAGATAGACCTATGGTCACAGGTAGTGATCTATTCCAACACCAAATGAAAATCATTTATTTATTCATTCCATTTATATTAAGTACCTTTCGTATGCAATACACATGGTATTTAGCCCTTGTGAACTCAACACAGAAAGCTTCCTGCCTGGTAGAATTTACGTCATGGTCTCCTTAGTTAACCCCTTCTTCTATCCTTCTCAAAAGTATTTCAGACACTCACTATCCTTAAATTTTTATTCCCTCAGCAGATGAGGTGTAGCCCCCACTTCAAGAGAAGCCATCAGGTGACACAACTTTTCATCAACAAACCTTTAAGTAGGCATCTTCTATTCCACCCCCTTTCCCCTTTCCTTCCTTTCATTGTGAAACAAGGATCCGTCTGGGAGACTTTCCTTGTCCCTTCCTTTCTTCATCCTAGCAGTTTTCACACTACGTTGTAACTTTTGGTTTCATTTATCCGTCTTCCCGTGAGATTAGGACCTTGTCTATTCCTCACCGACCCCAGGATCCGGAGGTCAGCAGTGGTTGGTATTCAATAATCATTTGGGAGAATGAATGAACCACAGAAAGGGCTGTGTGGGCGGAAGACCCGCCCAGTGGCTTTGGGGGCGGGGCGGACGCCAGGGAGGGGGCAGGGCTGGGACGTAATGGCAGCCCTCTTCCAGGTTCTTGGCAGCGTTTTTCACAGACTTCACATGAGGAACTTGAATTCTGCCTTCATTTCTTTCCTAAGACAAAAATTAGCCTCATAACCTGCCAGATACGTGAAGGGCAGGATTTCTGGATTCCCGAGGGTCCCTTCAGCCTGTGTTGGCTGAGGGGCTTTTCCCACTGCCCTGTCTTAACTCTAAGGCAAGGTCCAGGAGTGGCTTCCTAGACTTCAAAGACCCTTGCACGAGGTGTGGACCCCTGTGATGGAACTCCACGGAGACAGTGACATAAGGTAGTAGTAGTGGCTGCTGTTCGTTGACCCCCACTAGGTGCTAGCTCTCGCAGCTTCTGTGAATGGTGGAAGCTGGGGCCCAGATTTCACTAAAATCTAATACCTAGTAGAGTTGTAGTGGAGCCGGGAGTGAGCAGGCAAGGTGCACTAGACAGCGCCAGAATCGAGGACTTGCTTTGTGACACTACTGTCGTTGTGTCGGGAGGTTGGAGCCACAACCTCATCTAATCCTGAGAGACGAGAGGCTGGGTCAGGACAGTGAGCAGTCTCTGCCCTTCCCCCTAGGCTGAAGTGTAGGTTCTCCAGACTCTCTTTGAAGGACCCATATCCAGGATGTGGTGGATACCCCCAGTTCTGCTGAGACTGATTTCCTCGTTAAGTTTCCTGTGCCCTTTGCGAAGCCAGCAGGAAAGGTGTGTGGGAGCTGGGGGTAAAGGCCAGAGACAAGGCTCTCCCTGAGGGGCAGATGCAGGATCTCAGTGACAAACCCTGCAATCTCCGGGATTGCATCTTCCCAGGTCTTGGTGATGCCTCTGGCTGGAGGGCTTCGGGGCAGGCTGTGCACCAAGGCAGACATGGAGACCGCTACTCTCATTCTGCTCTTGCTGCATTGCACGCACTGAGGGGGTTTGCTGTGTTATCGTACATGGTGCTGCTAGGATCCGCAGCTGTGTTTGCCTCCCTTGGAAGTGGGAGGAAGTGAGAATTAAAAAAAATTTTTTTATTGAGATAAAATTCATATACCATACAATTCACCCCTTTAAAGTGCACCATTCAAAGGGTCTTATATTTACAAAGTTAAGCAGCCATAATCACTAGTTTAGAACTTTTTCATCACCTCCCCTCCCCCCCCCAAAAAACCCCCATCCCCATTACATCTTCCCTGATTCTCCCACCCTCCACCCCAAGACTAGGCAAACACACAGGTATATTCTGTCTATAGAGACTTTATTTGATATAAATGGAATCCTAGAGTTTGTGATTTTTTTTAATATTTGGTTTGTTTCACAGCATGTTTTCAAAGTTCATCCAATTTGCAGCATATGTCTGTACTTCATTCCCTTTTATTGCCCAATAATATTACCTTGTATAGCTATCCGATGTTTTAAATAATTATTCATCAGATAATTGACTTTAGATTATTTCTACTTTTTGGCTAATTTGAATATTGCTATGAACATCCATGTACAAGTCTGTGGGAATGTATATTTTTATTTCTCTTGGATAAATACCTAGGAATGGAATTGGGTCATATGGTAACTTGTTTTACCATTTAAGGAAATGCTGAAATGTTTTCCAAAGTGATAGCACCTTTTCACATTCCCACTAGCAATGTATGAGAGGGCACCAGTTTCTCCTATTTTTGGCAACAGTTGGTATTGTTTGTCTTTTACTTTATTGGCATCCTACTTTGAGTGAAGTGTTATCTCACTGTGGGGAAATGCATCTTTAACATTTGTCTCCCCAAGCATAAAAATACTATAGAGAAATAGAGTAATTTGAAAAAATTGCTCTTAATATGTGAATTTCTTTCTCGGTGTTGTGTTTTTACATTGTTGTCTAATACATAGTTTTAAAAATAAAGGTGAAAAAAACCTCAGCATTTCATCGTAAATGTTCTATGTTTATGTAAACTTTTACTATACATCATTTTATAAAACTGATATTCTCTGGTTATTAACATAATCTGTTTCTTTGACTTTTAGGTGGTTTTCAATATTTTGATATCATGAGATTTGCTTTACATTTTCTGCAAAATTGTTTTTGCTTATAAACTATCTTGTTCCAAAAAACACCAGGCTTTTCCTGAATTTCATGTTGTAGCCTAACCTAAGGTTCTACTTATGGGCAGCTGCTCTTCTCTTCAACAATCTCCTTATGTGAGTTGTCCACTGAAGTATTTAGTTATCAGTGCTTATTACTTCTCCTCTGAGCTTCAGACTCATAAATTCAATTGCTGTGAACACTGAAACATTCCCAACCTTGGTTTCCCACAAGTACCCCAAATTAGACTTATTGGTTCACTTTGTCAGCATATGATTTTTTTCAAAGTTTATCTTTTCTTTTTTCTTTATTTTTATATTTTATGTTTTACTGAGGTAACATTTGTTTACAACATTGTATATGATTCAGAAGCATAGCGTCGTACTCCTCAGGTGCGTATCACTATGCCACACCCACTACCAAGACACTCTGTTGTATCCCTTCTCTCTTTGCTTTCCCTTTCTGGTAGCCTCAAACCTACAGTTAGATTTCTAGATTTTTGTTTGTTTGCTTGTTTGGTTGATTGGTTTTGTCTGACCTTTTGTTTTGCTTCTCTACATTCCATATATAAGCAAAATCACCTGGTATTTGTCTTTTTCCTCTGACTTATTTTGCTTAGCATTTGTCCCTCTGGTTCCAGCCATATTGTTCCAAATGGCAAGAGTTCATCTTTTTTATTGCTAAGTAGTATTTCATTGTGTACATATACCAAATTCTCTTAATCTACCCGTCTGTCCTTGGACACTTAGGTTGTTTCCATAACTTGGCTATGGTAAATAGTTCTGCAATGAACATAGAATGCATATACCCCTTTGAATTAGTCTTTTTCAATCTTTAGGTAAATACATCTTTAGGTAGATAAGAGTCTAATTTTTGTATCATATGGAAAATCTATTTTAAATATTATGAGAGACCTCACTTCTGTTTTCCATAGAGGCTGGACCAGTCTACATTCTCACCAACAGTGTACAAGTGTTCTTTTTTCTCCACCTCCTTGAAAATACTTGTTGTTTCTGGACATTTTGTTATGGGCCATTCTCACAGGTGTGAGACTTAATGGTTCTAGGCATCAGAGGGAATCTTTGTCCAATTATTAGCTGATCATTATGCCAACCATTTGATTTCAGTGGTCACATTGAACAAATCTAATTTATAGAATTAGCTCAGAAAAGTCACTAAATGAAAAAAAATAGCAATAAATCTTGGGGAAGGAAAAAACTGATTTCCATTTGTTATATTACTTTAGAAGCCCAGTTTTCCACATATAAAAAAATGCAGATACATAAAGAATTAAGGTCTGAGACCTTAGGCTAGGATATGTCTTATTGTCCTTCCCCTTGGTCAGATAAGGCTCTGATCAAGTAGTTTTTCTCTAGAGCAGGTCTATCTCACAAATAGAATGTGCTAGGCTCTTTCAAAGTGTCTTGGCCTTGAGGTCATCAACCTGACACTTAAGTCAATAACAGTGTTTTATAAATTTTTGTGTCTTGCAAAATGTTTTATAGAAATAATGTGACTAATCTTTTTTTTCCTCCATGTCTTCAACTGTGCCATTTACTCAGCATCAGAACATGTACCAACACCACCAGAACATGTACCAACAACACAATCAAACTGATCTTTCTTTATTCCTCTTTCTGTGGTAAAATTTATCTTGTAATTTCTATATAGAATTTTCTAATCCATCTGCATTTTAAAAACTTTACATTTTCATTTGTTTCCACTTTTCAGATTTACTTTACCAGGAATATGGATATCTTTTTAATTACAGTTAACACTTGGTTGCTTCCTCTCAGTCCTATGAAATGATAGCTTCAATAAATCAAACTGAGTCCTGTATTGATCTTGTTATTTTAGTTAAATTTAGTATTAGCCAGAAAATGTTCAGCCTTCTCTTGCCATTCTCTCCAACCTACAGAGGAAGCCACAAGTTCAATGTAACATTTGGAATAAGAATATGTAAGAATTATCTCCATCACTTAGAGGCAAAGGAAAAAGTAACAGGCTAGAGATTATCCTGTGATCTTTGATCTTGGGACCCCACCCCCCCCTCAGCACCCATATTTAAGAGAACAGCATCTGTTTTTAAGAACTGGCACTCTGGAACTGAGATCATTGTATTCCCCATCTCAAGACCACTTGGAAACTCTTGTTTGGAGTTGCCATGGATACAGAGTTCTTAGTCCTGTACTGGCTTGTTCCCAGCACCAGGTAAAGATGTAGGCGTGGGGAGTCTCTGGACAAGGGCATAACATCTCATCCTCTGTGTTCAGTGTCAGCTGATGTTGCCCTCTTACCCCCAGAGTGAATTTGAAGAATTTAACATTTTAAAGTGACAGCTGGCAGGTGGAGTGAAGGAGGAAGGGTAGAGAAACCTGGCGGGATGGGAGACTTTGGGCCTCAGAAAGAGGAAGGTTTGTCCTGTGCCCAACTCTGAGGAGCACTAGTTAATATTCCTTTCCCCTCCCAGGGGCCTCCTAGAGCCCCCTTATCCTCAGGGAGTCTGGGAGGGGGAAGGAGAACTGGAATTGGCCTGTGTAGGACCTTAGAGTAGTTACCTTGTAGGTGGCCTAATAAGGGATTTTGTCTGGGAAAATTAAAAAGGAAAAGGCAATACTCTGAAAGGCAATAGGAGAGAAAGCTGCTACCAGGATCTTGAGTAAAGTTCTCTTTCACTTAGGAAAAGTTGAATCACAAAATCCTGTGCCTTGCCTCCACTGAGCCCCACCCCTTCCCAGCAGCGGCACCTAGGATAAAGCAACCCTGTTTGGCAGGTAAGAGGATCCGGGGCTTGCAAGGAGGAGGTAATGCCCAGAAATTCTCCTCTCCCTTAGCCTGCCCTTGTTCTCTGAGGCGCATCTCTGGAACAGAAAGCCATACCCTTGGAGTCTGGGGGTTCCTACTCCCACTGCTCATGAGCTGGTATTCCTCAAAAAGGGGGGATTTACAAGTGACTAGGTCCCAAGCCCTAAAGTCAAAATCAACATTTATGCTCTAATTGGACTGTTTTTGAAAAAAACATTTTTTTCATTTTTTTTCCCCCTTGCTCAGAATTTAGAGGCTTGTGGCACATTTCTGGCTGCTTCAGTGTAGAAATAAAGTTACTTGCTAACTTGGCAATGTCTTTTCCTTCCACAGTGACTGTCAGTTTCCTCTCATGACATCAGTTTGCTCTGAAGTGTTGAGGGGTACATCTCTGCTTTCCTGTGCCTTTGATTTTCTCTATAGAATATTTTAGGATAGAAATGTCATAAATCACCATGATGATATAAAATTGGTTTGAAGTGGGTTCTGTTCCACTATTTGGATCCCATTTGAGAATTTTTCAAAGTATCCAGTACTTTGTAAACCTAAAATTTATTTAACATTCAAAAACATTTTTCTCTATTTCTTAAACTAAACTACTAGGGATAAATACAGATTATTTGTTTCACAGGATTGATAAAATTGCACAATATTATAGATTTTATAAGTTTGTGGATTCAAGACTTTAGAAATGCTAGATATGCCTAGTAAGTTCTGCGTGTGACTTTCTTTCTAATTGGGGAATATCATAAGTGTTTTGAACACATTATGTATAAAGTTGACATGTGCTTTTCCTTTTCTTAGATTAATTGTAGATTAAATTCAACTACAAGACAATATCATGCAGAAATTAAGGAAGTTATCTCTCAGGCTGTTGCATCCAAAAACGAATAAGTAAGTGAGAAGACTCAAATTCACTAATTTTAAAATTAATTCTCAGTTTTGGTTAATAGAATAGGGAATACATGTGTACCTCTTTCATAGTAAATGTAAACTATATGCCAATGAACTGTGGCAAACTCACAATTTAAAGAACTTATTGATGCCTATAATTTCCTTAAAAATACCACACTTTAGGCAGTATGCAAGTAATAACAGGCAGCTACCCGTCACAGTCACATTAAGTTTTCTTCTAGGAATGACAGGTCACCTAATGGAAGATGGCTCAGTGTAGGGGAAGGCCACTACAAGGGCTTCTTGTCTCATCTCAACCAACACCTAAAGCATTCTTAGCTACCACAGTACAGGTCACAAATGGATTTTTATTAGTGAAATTTGTGGCTTACAAATCAGCATCATGGATGTAAGAAATATATGAATATTCAGGATCTGTGCATTGGCTAAGACTAGTAACAATGACTAACTCAAGGGTTGTAATGAGGACATTTGAAATATTTGTGATGAATCAGAACAATATCTAGCACTTATTAAAAGTCATTTAAACGTTTGTTAGATAAAATTTCATTACTGTGTATTTGTGCCTTAATCCTTGGAAATTTATCCTTATTATTTTTCAAATATTTCCTCTTATTCATTTCTTTTTACATTTCTCTGTAGATGCTTATAATCCAGATGTAGATACCTGTTTTTATCTTCCATGTTGATTGACCATTTTTTTTTAATAGCCTCTCTATTTTTTTTCCTGCTATTTTCTGGAAGAGTTTTTAATTTCATCTTTCAATGCCAAACTATAATGATTTTCCTTTCACATGTATCCAAAGTACTGTTTATCCTATGAATTGATTATTTCAATAATTATACTTTTACAAATGAAATTGCCTTTCATTTTTTCCTGATGCTTTCTTGTTTTCATTTCATGTTACTAACATCTTCCCTTGCATCTTTAATTGTATTTCTCTTGCTTATTTTAAAATCTCAGTCTTCATATAGTTCTGCTTCAGGTGGCATATGTTGTTCAATTCATTGTACTTCTTTTTCTGTTACATACTCCTCAGGTGCCTAGTTATTTTGACTTGTGAGCCCACATTCCTTGTAGCTCTCGGTGCCCCTGTCTGGTAACTGGCATTAGGAAAGAGCTAAAGGTTTGCTCAGGACTTTCTCAGTCTGTGGCTGTTATCTCAGCAAAAGTCATCTGCTTGTTTAAGCATTGTATAATCACCTTCTTTGGAAGCTAGTACCCACTGAAATCTAACGTGTATTTTCTCAGTAAGTTTAACATGAGGAGAGGTGATGAGGCAGGGACAGAGAATCTCAGGAGTCATGAAACACTATGGCCAGGCATGGCCTCTAGTCAGCGTTTGTCCAGGGCAAAAACATCATTGGAGTAAGTAGCCGCCCTAGGTTGTGAGGTTTGGAAGTGTGTGTTTGTGTGTGTGAGAGAGAGAGAGTGTGTGAAGGTCTAAGGTTGTTTTTCCAACCTTCCCTGTTTTAGCTAACCTAGTACTACCCTAATTTTACCCTAATTATGGTACGTCTGGGTAGGTGCTCCTGGTTTCTACTCAGAAAGGCAGTGATTGTTTCCAAAGCAACTCAGGGTAAAGGCAAACACTGAACTTATAATTTTCCTTCCCTCTGAGCCTCTCAAGGCTATCCCTGGCAGAAAGAAAGAGAAAAATGTCGAATGGTCTCACTTATAACAGGAATAGAGGTGAACCAAACAAGAGAGAAACACTCAGCGAGGGAGGCGGGGGATAAGGGCTCAAAACGGGGTAGAAAGAGCACAAGGGGCTATGGTGATAGGTCACGGGTGAATCAGTGGTGGGTTACCCAAGGGGAATACACAATAATGTAAAAGATATAAATAACAATAAAAAAAAAAAGCCTATCTCTCACTCTTCTGGAGTCTTGCAGGGTATGTTATTACTTTTGGAATCCAGACTTCCATTTGACTTGAGTAGTGTGGGGAGGAAGACTATCCTCTTGGATAGGAACCCACGATTTTCTAGGAAGTTACTGAGTCTATTACTTTAATGAGGATTTTAAAGTATATTTGAAATTCAAAATGTTTTACTTTATATTGTTGTCACATACTGATTGTTCTCATAGTGTTTGGTGAAGAGGGTAGGTTATGTAAAAACCAATAATATTTGTCAAGTGGGGGATATTCAATGTGATTTCATAAAGTTGACACATGGAGAATGAATTTTCTTGTGTCTTATAAATAGGAAATTAAGTTGTAAAAAGATTACAAGTCAGTGGTTTGGTGATAAAAAGTTTTGATTTCAGATAATATTACCATGTATCCTTTTAAAATATATTCAGAGAAAAAGAAAAAGCATCATTTTATATACATATTCTATATTCAGTTCAGAAAAATGACCTAAATATCATTTAAGCCTTCCTTGACAACCTTGTTATTTCTTCTCTACAAAATGGTCACCAAGGACTAGCCCTTGTTGTTGTAATTTTCATTGTTCTGGCATTATTTTGTATTCTGTATCCCTTCACTAGTTGTCACCTGGATTCACCTCCCCCATCCCTATGCTTTCAGATCTCTTTCATGTTTCCCAGATTGATTTCAGAGTGTACAAAAGGTTGACAAAATGGGAAAGAAGGAAGGAGATTTAATCATGAATATTCCTCCATTTCTCTCTTCTTTGCTCCCTCCTTCCCTTCCTTCTCCTTCCCTCCCTTTCTTCTGTCTTCCCTTTCTTCCTTCATCTTTCCAGTAGAGACACACACACACACACACACACACACACACACACACACACACACACACACACAGACATACACACACAGAGAAAGCTATTTTTAGGTTTTTAGGTGTTTTTAGGTTCGGTCATGTTTCCTCATAATTTTCCTTTTTGTATTCTGAAATTCTGTCAAGGGAAAGAAACTGGTTAAATTCTCTAATATTTGATTTATTTTTATTCTTTGGCAGAGTTATGAATGTCTCTCCAACAGGCTCTGACATCAGTGACAGAAAAGGGTAAGTAGATGTGACTGATCTTAGTGTTGATAGTGCAGGAATCAATAACAATAATAGTTTCTATAGCTAAATTACTTTCTTTTTTGGGTCTAGGTGGAAAGAAGCACAGGTAATAGAGAGAGACTGTTTATTCATAGTCTGTAATCATTAGTAGCTGGTAACCAAAACTCTTAGGAAACTATCAGAATGTGTGTGGTGAGACTCTACTAGAGTGGGTCAACTGAAGAGAGAATTCTACCTGGAGCAAGGAGGAAGCAGCAGTGGACAGGGTGCAATGGCACCCTCAACAGAAACAAATGGAGGTAATAGACTTCAGCTCTGTCCATCACCCTCCAGTGCTCTGTTGCCATCTAAAATTTGTGTTCCAAACTTAAATCACCACCATATTGTAGGGAACTCTTGCCTCAGATTTACAGTTATTTGAACCCAACTGTGGAACAGAAAAGATATATGATACATAAAGAGTAAGGATATGATAGAGGAATTTGGTAATCAGGAAATTAGAAGAGCTGGAATAATGTGTACCTACAAATTCAAGTTGCATTTTGAGGTTTGAGGAAATTTTGGAGAAAATTTAACTTCAAATCTTACTTCAATAAATAAGTAGAGAAGGGAAAAAAAAAGTTCCATTTCAATGCAGTTACATGTAGGAGTCAGGTTTAGTAGTAAAGACGTGTATTTGTCTTGACTTGTTAGGCTTTTCTGAGAGGTCTAAAGTCTCATTATAATGGGATGCTCTGAACAGCGCCCATTTGATAACTTATAGGAAGTAGAGTAATTCTTTAATGACACTACCAAAACTCATAAAAGAGGTATAGATAATCTGAACAGATTTTTATCTGTTAAAGACATTGAATTAATAGTTTATAATCTTCTAAAACTTATACTAGAGCTAGATATTTTCATTGGTCAATTCCCTCAAACATTTAAGGAACAAATGACATAAATTCTGTAAAATCTGTCCCAGAGAATGGAAAACACAGGGAACATTTCCTAACTCATTCTCCGAGGCCTGCATTACACTGGTGCCAAAAAATCATACAAACACATTACAAGAAAAGACAACCACAGACCAATATTTCTTACGCACATGCAGACAAAAATTCTAAGGAAAATATTAGCAAATTTAATCCTATAATGTATATAATATTTATATACTGTATTTATGCTGTATAAATATAAAACTTGGACAAATTTGGAATACCCGAAGTAGGCAAAGCTGCCTCAATACTTGAAAATAAATTAATGTCATTCATTCCATCAACAGGCTAAAGAAGAAAAATTATATATCAATAGATGCAGAAAGAACATTTGACAAAATCAAACACTCTTTTATAATAAAAATGCCCAGAAAACTCAGAATAGAGGGGAAGTTCCTCAACTTGATAGAGAACATCTACAAAATACCATAGCTATAATCATACTTGATAGTTGTAAATCTCAAATCTTTTCTGCTAAAACAGGTGCATGGCAAGGATGCCCCCCTTACTGTTCCTTTTCAGGGTCATACTGTAAATCCTAAATAATGCAGTAAAAAGGAAGTAGAACTATGAAGATTGAAATGAAAGAAATTAAACTGGCTTTTTTTTCACAGATGACATGATTATCTATGTGGAAAACCCAAAAGAATCAATAAATAAACTGGAATGAATAAACTTTGTTGCAGGGTTGCAGTACACAAGGTTAATCACTTCACTGTACATCAGTAATGAACAAGGAGAGTTTGAAATGAAAAGTAAAACAGCATTGGTATTAGTTTTATTATATAAAACAAAAATGAAATAGTGTAAATCTAACAAAATATGAACAAGATCTATAAAACTACAATTTTCTCATGAATGAAATAAAATAAGTGGAGAGATTATCTATGTTAGTGGGTAGGAACACTTAGTATCACCAAGATGTCATTCCTTTCAGCTTATAAATTCAATGGAATCAAAACCAAAATCTCAGCAAGTTATTTTTTGGATCAATAAATTGACTCTAAAAATGGGCGTGCGAAAGATCCAGAATAGCCAACTCAATATTAAAGAAGAACAGGGTCAAAGAACTGTTAATACTCAGCTAAAGTCTTAATATAAAAATATGGTAATCAGGATAGTGTGGTATTGATAAAAGAAAAAACAAAGAGATCAAAAGAACAGAGTATACTGGAACAAAGACAGACACATGACCAATGGAACTGAATTGAAAACCCAGAAATAAAGCCACACATCTGTGGTCAACTAATCTATGACAGGAGGAAAGAACATGCACTGAAACAACAGTAGTCTCTTTAATAAATGGTGCTGGGAAAACCAGACCACTACATACAAAAGAATGAAACTAGACTATACTCACACCATACACAAACACCAACTCAAAATTGATAAAAGACTTGAATGTAAGACCTGAGACCATAAAATATATATATAAGAAAGCAAAGGCACAATACTCCATGACGTACATCTCAGAAACATCTTTGAGGACTCATAGGCCAAGAAAATAATAAACAGCTGGTACTACATCAAACTAAAAAGTTTCTGTACAGCAAAAGACACCCCACAGATTTGGAGAAAACATTTGCACTCCATACAACTGATAAGGGACTGATACCAAAGATCTACAAAGAGCTTACACAACTCAACAAAAACAAAGTAAACAACCCAGTCAAAAAATGCGAGAAGAGCTAAAATGACTTTTCTCCAAATAGGGAATACAAATGGCCAACAGGCACATGAAAAAATGTCCAACATCACTTATAATTGGGAAAATGTAAATCAAAATCATAATGAGATAACCACCGGACACTGGTGAGAATGGCCCATATTAAAAAAAAAAAACCACTAACAACAGATGCTGGTGAGGGTGTGGGGAAAAACAAACCCTCTTACACTACTGGTGGGAATGCAAACTGCTCCAACCACTATGGAAACCTGTGTGGGAGACCCTCAAATTACTCAAAATGGATCTACCATATGACCCAGCAATTCCACTCCTACGAAACTACCCAAAGGACACAAAAACATTAATTAGAAAGGAAACCTGCACTCCTGTGTTTATTGTAGCATTATTTACAATAGTTATGGTATGGAAACTACCTAAATGCCCCAAAACAGATGAATGGATCAAGAAGATATGGTATATATACACAGTGGAATTCTCAATAAAGAAAAGATAAACTCATGTCATTGGCAGCAACATGGATAGAGCTGGAAGGGATTATGCTCAATGAAGTAAGTCAAAAGAAAAAAGAAAAATACTGGATGGTATCACTTACAGGAGGAATATAGGGAAACCAAACAAAGTGTCAAAAAAAAAAAAAAGACAAAACTTGCAGGCAAACTATAGATCTGAGGCTTGCAGTAGGGGAAGGGAGGGAGAGAGGTTAAAATAGGGGAGGGCAGAGCACAAGGGACAGTGGTGATGGTTCATGGGTGATATGGTTGTGGGAGATTTATGGGAACCACACCTGAGGGGAGAAGTCAAATACTGTACAAAAATGAACAATGATGTAAGAATATCAAAATGTTTAAAAACAAGCAAGCAAACAAACAGAAGAACAGATTAGAATTCCCAGAATAGACTCACACAAATATAGATAGATGGTCTTTGATAAAGAAACAAGGGTCTCCATTGGAAAAATGATGATCTTTTCAATAATCTTTACACACTTTACAAAAATTAACTCAAAATGGATCACGGACTTAAATGTACAACACAAAACTGTAAAACTACTAGAAGACATAACACAAGAGAAAACCACGATGATCCTTGATAAGGGGATGACTTTTTAGATATCACACCAAAATCAAGATAATGAAAGAAGTGATAAGTTGGATTTCAAGAATATTAAAATTCTACTCTGTGAAAGACACTGTCAAGAGAAGGATAAGATAACCCAGCAATAGATTAAGAGAAATTATTTGCAAAGACAAATCTAATAAAGGAATATTGTCCAAAATATACAAAGAACTCTTAAAGTACAATAATCAGAATATTCATTATTCTATTAAAATATGGACAAAAAGCCTGGACAACTCACCAAAGAAAATACACAGATAGCAAATAAGATTGCTGAGAAGATGCTGAGCATCATATGACTAGGAAATTGCAAATTAAAATAAAAAGATACCACTATACACCTATCATAATGGCCAAAATCTGGACTACTGAACACTGGTAAGGACGTGGAGCTACAAGAACAGTCATTCGTTGCTGGCAGCAATGCAGAATGGTTCGGCCGCTCTGGAGGACAGTGATCGAGCAATTGTGCTCCTAGTGAACACAATTCCCAAATAAGATGAAAATATTTACACAAAAATTTGCACACAAATGTTTATAGCATCTTTATGGTAATTGCTCAAAATTAAAGCAACCAAAATATCATAGGTGTATAGATAAACAATAATATCTATATACAGTGAAATATTTAGTAGTTTAAAAAATAAACGAGCTATCAAGCCACAAAAAAGAAATAGAGGGGACTTAAGTACCTAAATGCTAAGTGAAATCTGCCTGAAAAAGATATATATTGTAAGATTTCAACTATCTAGTTCTGTGGAAAGCATAAAACTAAAGAGACAGTAAAAAAAAAAAAAATTCAGTGATTCCAGAAGTTAGGGTCGGGATAGGGTAAGAAATAGGTAGAACTCAGGGGATTTTTAGGGAAATCAGTATTGTGCTTAATGGTGGATACATAACATTATGCATTTGGTAAAACCAATAGACCCTTAGAGTGAACAACAATGTCAACCATGGATATTAGTTAACCATGATATATCAACGTAGGCACATCAGTAGTTACGTATATCAGAAGTATACAAGATAGTAAGAGAAGAAACTGGGGGTGGGGATTAGGGATGATACTTTTCTGTAATTCTGCTTAATTTTTTTCTATAAATTAAAACTTGTTCTAGAAAGTAAAGTCTATTTAAAAAAAAGATTTATAGGAAAAAAATAATTCTGATCATGTACTGTACTTTCAATTCAGAGAATCTTGTAACCATAATTTAGGCAGATCATCATTTAACTACTTGTTTCTATCCTACCAAATAGTGATCAGGAACTAGCCCTTACCATTAAAACTCTCACTGTTCTGGCATTTTCTTTCCTTTCTTTCTATATCATTTCATCAACTGTCATCTAGATCCACCATCCATCCTGTCTCTATACTCTTGTGTCTGTCTGTCTCTTTCTTGCTGTGCTCTTTCCAAATTTAGTCAGCAGTGACCAGAGTGGTATAGAAAATGGGTGGAAAGGAAGGACATTTAATCATCATTGCTGCCTCTACCTTGCTTGCTTCATTCTGTTTCCAGTACTCACACATGCATACCCAGGGCTCACTTACAGGTAGCCAGAATAACAACACTGCTCCTTCAGTCCCTGACATGTGTCCTAAGGATTTGTCATGTATGACTTTACCTTTCTTGTCTGAAATTCCTATCAGGAGATGTGTGTGTGTGTGTGTGTGTGTGTGTGTGTGTGTGTGTGTGTGTGTGTGTGTATTTACATAAAGATATATATATTTATATATAAAATATTTGTTCTTTGGAAAATGTAAGAATGCTTTAATAGACTACTCAGTGTCCTTGAACCAGAATGTCAATAATCGATCAGTTGATTTTCTGTCATGTGAGTGGAAAAACCTCTTTGGAGCATTGATGACTATATAAAATGTCCATAATAGCCTGTCAGCTTCTGTATATAACTTTTTTCTGTTTTAGATCTAGATGGAAAAAGAAGCACCAGGTCAAAAGGGAAAGAACACTGGTCTGACTATGAACTTCAAGGACAGCTAGTCAAAACCCTTAGTAAACTATCAGAATATCTGTGTGTGGCAGTCTACTAGAATGGGTCAAGGGAGGAGAGGATACTATTGGGATTAAAAAGGTGGTAACAGTGGACAGGGAGCAGAGGAGCCCTCAGCAGAAAATAAAGGAACTAACAGACCTGGCTGTATCCCTCATTCTCAGCGTTCTGCCATTATGTAAGACTGCTGCCCAAACCTAAACCATCGCATTGGAGGGATCCTCTGACTCAGGCCTACAGTTACTTGACTCTATCTGAGGAGCAGGAAAGGCATCCATGAGGCATGAAGAGTAAGGGGTTGGTGGAGAGACTTGTGATCAAAAAATTAGATGGGGTAAGAGAATAAGTGCCACAAACTGAAGATGAGTTTGAAATAAATGCAAACAAAAAAGGCAGTTATATGTTGGGTTTAGGTTAAGTAGTAAAGAATTTTTTTTAAAGTCTTGATCCATTAAGGAATCCTTTACAGGCCTTAGAATTTCATTATCACCATATAAGCCTATACTATGAGGGGAAAGTGAAATACTTATTTCCAAATAACCAAATCACATGTGAGTATTTTAGTACTCAGTCAATTTATAAGTTACAGAGATAGTGTAGCTAATTTGAATGAAGTAAGTAAGACTATGAGGTCACATGATCTTTGATTATCTACACTTTCTTCCTTTAGCTCTGATCCAAGAGAACTGACATCAGTAAACAATAAGGAAGTCATCAGTGAAAGGTAAAGTATATATTTAAAGATATTTTAATACACACACAGAGAAATGTTCAATACAGAGTTCCTTGGACACTTTCTTAAGCATTTGCAGTATTAATTTCTGTATGTAATATTCTTTTTTTAATCTAGTCGTATGAAAGAGGAATAGGTCAGAAGACAAAGTCATCTTCCTCCTAGCTGAATGACTAGCATCCAGAAGTCTTAGAAAAGTGTCAGATCACCTGAGAATCTACTAAATGGCCTGTGTTAATTTGCTGTAGTGAAATAACACTGAGTGGTTTATACAACAGAGATTTACTGACTCAGTACTAGAGCTAAAAGATTATATCAGGGTGTTGGCAGAGTTGGTTCCTTCTGAGGACTGTGGGGGAGAATCTATCCTATGCCTCTCTCCTGGCTTCTGACAGTTCCTGTCAGTCTTTGTTATTCCTTGGTGTCTAGACTCATCTAGACACCAGTGTTACCCTTCACATGGTATTCTTCCTGTGAATGTGTCTGTGTCCACAATTTCCCTTTGTATAATGAAACCAATTATGTTGGATTAGGAGCCCACCCTAAATTTAACTCACCATCTTAACTAATTATCTCTGTAGTAGCCTCAAATTTTAATAAGATGATTTTCTGAGATACAGGCGATAAGACTTCAACATATGCACGTTGGTGAAATAATACTCAATATATAAGATGAGACAAGTGAGGAGAGATTCCTATATGGAAACAAGGAGAAAGATAGCAATGAACTGGGAAGAGAAGACACCTCAGCAGAAAAGATGGAATCCCTTTTATCTCTCTCATATGCTCTGAGCTTTGCCACCAAGTGAGGTGGTCCTTAAACCAAACCCACTTTCATATTGGATGGCACCATTGACTTAGTGCTGTAGTTCTCAACCCTGTCTGAGAAAGAGGAAGAATGACTATGATAAGTGAATGTAAGGAGGTGATGTTGGATTGAGAAACAGGAATTCACAGGGACTGAGGCATGTACACTTACAAACTGATGTTAAATTGAAATAATTCTGTTTATTTGGAGTAAATTCCATTATAAGAAACGTATATATATTGGGATTAGAGGATAATAGTAAAGCACTTTACTTAAATCTTGATGCATTAGTATTTTCACAGGTCTACGATATTAAGTATGACCATATAAAGCCTCATTTCTAGTTAAAAAAAAATAAAGGCATACCATATTCAGTTTAGTGATGTATCAGGAATTTTGAAAGATCAGTCAGTTCATAAGTTCCAGAGTAATTATAACTACTTGAATGAAAAAAAGTAAGTCTAGACTTACATGTGATTTCTAAACATGTCACTTTTTTAATCTTTAGCAAATCCCTGAATGAAATGACATTAGAAATCTATGAAGGCCTCACCAATGAAAGGTGACATGAAAGAGTAAAGATATTAAATATATAAGTAACAATGATATCCTACATATATACACATTTACCTATACATACTTTGTTGACACAAAGAAAGATTGACATTTGTGAATTTACTCTCAGGAGCATCTGTGGTAGTATAGAGTATCTTAGAGACTGTTTCTAAGTTGTCTCACTGTAGCATCTCTAAGATGATAATCTTTTCTCTTTCCAGTTGGATAGAATTAGTTATAAATGGGATACTTCCCTTTTAAGTATGTTCTCTAAATAGCAGCCAAACCTTTAGGAAACTGTCAAATTGCTCATAAACAAGACTGTTAGAGTGGGGCAAGGGAAAACGGTCATATCTGAGCAAAAAGAAGGTAGTGGTGGACGAAGAACAGTTGAGTCCTCTGCAGAGTAATAGACCCATCACTTGCTATCCCGTGTTCAAGCACCACGTGAGGCTGGTATCCAAACCCAAACCTATCTGCATGTGGAGTTAGTCTCTGACTCAGGTCCATAGTTACTTGACACTGTGCAAGGACCTTGAAAAACAACCATAATAAGTGAAAGCAAGGGAGTTAGGAAGGAACACAAGAAGCAGGAAGTCAGAAGAAGGATGTGTACCTGCAAATTCAAGTTGAATTTGAAATAAATTCCACCACCAATGGCTGTTACCCATTCAGTGAGGTTTAGCAGTAAAGAACTAAATTCTTGTCTCATTAATGTTTTTGATAGTCTAAAATACTTGTTGCAAACATATGAAGCATTATTTCTGGGGAAAATGATAGAATAGATTCTAGGTCCATGATTTACATGTAGATTTTCTAAGAGTCAGTATATAAGTTCAAAAGAAATTAGAATTCATTTGAATTTAGAAGGTGAATCTAGACTCGTAATATCTAACTATGTCTGTTTTTAATCCTTTAGGACTGCCTTGCGGAAAGTGACAGCATTAACCTCTGAAGGACACTTTCATACAAAGTGAGATATGGTGAATAAATGCATATGTAGACACACATATCCATGCAGACCCACACATTGAAATTTGGGATGTTTGCTTGGGAACAAGTCCTCTCAAAACTTCTCTTTCTCAGTATTATTCTTTGTCTTTTGAATTGAGATTGACAAAGAGGCACACATTATGAAAAATGTCTTCACTCTTAGTCTAACAATTAAACTTTTAGGAAATGATCAGATTGCCTGTATATGAGACTATACTAGAGTAGGTCAAGGGAGGAGATAAACCTACTTGGAGTAAGGAATGTAATAGAAAGTTGTAAAGTATAGATTATAATAGTGGTAGACAAGGGACAGAGCAGGCCTCATCAGGAAAGTATGGAGCTAATAAACCCAGATTTATCCATTACCTTCAAGTTCTGTCACCAGGTGAGACTGATGCCCCAAACCCAAACCCATGATCATGTGAAGGACTCAGGTCTGACTCAGGCCCATAGTTACTCAGGGCCTTGAGAGCCAGTCATAAGTGAAAGCAAGGGAGTGAAGGAGGAACTTGAGAGGCGGGGAATTAGGTAGAAGAGGGACGTGTACCTGCTAATTCAAGTTGAATTTGAAGTAAATTCTATCACAACAGACTTTATCCACTGGGTGAGGTTTAGCAGTAAAGAACTGTACTAAATTCTTGAGTCATTGACTTTTTTGATAGTCTAAAATGCTTACTATAAACACATAGAGCATTGTTTCTGTGGAAAATGAGATAATATTCCAAGTAAGTGATTTGCATGTGGATTTTCTAGAATTCAGAAAGAAAAATTGTAACCAATTTGAACTTAAAAAGTGAATCTAGAAGTCATGTGATGTCTACCTATGTCTGTTCTTAATCCTTTAGCACTGCCTGGAGTGAATTCACACCATCAACCTCTGAAGGACACTCTAATACAAAGTGAGATATGATGAATAAATGCACGTGTAGACACACATCCATGCAGACTCACACACGCATACACAAAGGTTGAAATTTGGGATGTTTGCTTTGGGGAGCAAGTCCTCACAAACCTTTTTCTCAGTATTATTCTTTGTTTTTTGAATTGAGGTTGACAAAGAAGCACACAATATAAAAAGAATCTTCACTTTTGGTTTAGCTGTTATACTTTTGGGAAATGATCAGATTGCCTGTATATGAGACTATACTAGAGTAAGTCAAAGGAAGAGATAAAGCTACTTAGAGTAAGGAATATAATAGAAAGTTGTAAAGTGTAGATTATAATAGTGGACAAGGGACAGAGCAGGCCTCATCAAGGAAGTGTGGAGCTAATAAGCCCAGATTTATCCACTACCTTCCAGAGTTCTGTCACCAAGTGAGATTGATGCCCCAAGCCCATAGCCATAACCATGTGGTGGAGTCCCTGACTTAGGCCCATAGTTACTCGGCACTGTGTAAGGAGCTTGAGAGCCGGTCTTAAGTGAAAGCAAGGGAGTGAAGGAGGAACTTGAGAAGCAGCGAATTAGGTAGAAAGGGATGTGTACCTGCTAATTCAAGTTGAATTTGAAGTAAATTCTATCATAACAGACTTTATCCATTGAGTGAGGTTTAGCAGTAAAGAACTATACTAAATTCTTGAGTCATTGACCTTTTTGATAGTCTAGGGCATTTATTACAAAATATAGAGCATTATTTCTAGGAAAATGAGATACTAGATTCCAAATAAGTGATTTGTATGTGGATTTTCTATAAGTCAGTTTACAGGATCAAGAGAAATTATGGCTAATTTGAACTTAAAAATTGAAACTAGAGGTCATGTGATGTCTAACTATGTCTGTTCTTAATCCTTTAGCACTGCCTGGAGTGAAATGACTGCATTATCTTCTGAAGGACACTCTAATGAAAAGTGAGATATGATTAATAAATGTGTGTGTACACACACATCCATGTAGACTCACACATACATAAACAAAAATTGAAATTTGGGATGTTTGCTTTTAGGAGCAAGTCCTCTCGAAACTTCTTTTTCTCAGTATTGTTCTTTTGTCTTTTGAATTGAGGTTGACAAAGAGGCACACAATTTAAATAGGGTCTTACTCTTAGTCTTCACCATTAGTTACTGCAGCTAAACTCTTAGGAGATGATCAGATTGCCTGTATATGAGACTGTAATAATGTAGGTCTAGGGAGGAGAATAACCTATCTAGAGCAAGGAATATAAAAGAAAGTCATAAAATATAGATAATAATGGTGGTGGACAGGGGACAGAGCAGGCTTCATCAGGAAAGTATGGAGCTAGTGAGCCCAGATCTATCATAACCTTCCAGAGTTCTATCACCAAGTGAGATTGATGCCCCAAAGCCATAACCATGTGGACGAGTCTCTGACTCAGGTCCATAGTTACTTGACACTATGTGAGGACCTTGAAAGACAGCATGATAAGTCCAAGCAAGTGGGCAAGGGAGGAACTTGAGAGGCAGGGAATTAGGTAGAAGAGGGGCGTGTACCTGCTAATTCAAGTTAAATTTGAAGTAAATTCTATCACAGAAGGCTTTATCCATTGGGTGAGGGTTAGCAGTAAAGAATTACACTAAATTCTGAGTCATTAACTTTTTTGATAGTCTAGAGTATTTATTACAAAACATAGATCATTATTTCTATGAAAAAAAGAGATACTAGATTCCTAGTAAGTGATTTGCAGTTCAACTTTTAGGAAATGAGCATGTTACCTGTATATGATTTTCGAAGAGTCAGTTTATAAGATCAAGAGAAACTGTAGTTAATTTGAACTTAAAAAGTGATTCTAAAGGTCACGTGATGTCTAACTATGTCTGTTTTTAATCCTTTAGCACTGCCTGGAGTGTATTTACACCATCAACCTCTGAAGAACACCCTTATACAAAGTGATATATGAAGAATATATATATTATATATGTATAATAAGAATATATGTATGTATGTATGTACACACACATTCATGCAGACTCAGACGTGCAAAGATTTGAAATTTGCTTTGGGGAGACTTGTAATATTCTTTGTCTTTTGAATTGAGGTTGACAAAGAGGCACACAATTTAGATAGGGTCTTCTTACTCTTAGACTTTACCATTAATTACTGCAGCTAAACTCAGGAAATGATCAGATTGCCTGTAAATGATATTATAATAAAGTAGGTTAAGGGAGGAGAAAAACCTATTTAGAGCAAGGAATATGATAGAAAGTCATAAAATGTAGATAATAGCAGTGGTGGAAAAGGATCAGAGTAGGAAATACATCAGGAAAGTGTGGAGCTAATGAGCCCAGATCTGTCTGTTGCCTTCTAGAGTTCTGGCACCAAGTGAGACTGATGCCCCAGACCCAAACCCATGATCTGGGAGGAGTCCCTGACTCAGACCCATAGTTACTTGATATGATGTAAGGATCTGGAAAGACAGTCTTGATAAGTGCAAGCAAAGGGGTGAGGGAGGAACTTGAGAGGCAGGGAATTGGGTAGAAGAGGGACGTGTACCTGCTAATTCAAGTTGAAGTAAATTCTATCACAAAAGACTTTATCCATTGGGTGAGGTTTAGTAGTAAAGATTTGTACTAAATTCTTGCATCATTAACATTTTTGACAGTCTAAAATACTTATTACAAACACATAGAGCATTGTTTTGGGGAAAATTAGTTACTAGATTCTAGGTAAGTGATTTCCTTGTGAATTTTCTAAGAATCAGCTTATAAGATCAAGAGAAACTGTAGCTAATTTGAACTTAAAAAGTGATTCTAAAGGTCACATGATGTCTAACTATGTTTGTTTGTAATCCTTTAGCACTGCCTGGAGTGAATTCACGTCAACCTCTGAAGCATACTCTAGTACAAAGTAAGATATGATGAATAGATACACATGTAAACACACATCCATGCAAATACACAAATACACATGCAAAGATTTGAAATTTTAGGTGTTTTCTTTGGGGAGCAAGTCCTCTCAAAACTTCTTTTTCTATGTAATATTCTTTATCATTTGAAAAAAAGGTACACTACATAGAAAGGGTCTTCTTAGTTGACCGTTAGTTACTAGCAGTTAAACTCTTAGAAATGGTCGAATTGCCATATATAAGACAGTATTAGGGAGGAGTAAAACCTACTTAGAGCAAGGAGTGTAATAGAAATTTATAAAATATACATAAAAATCATGGTGGATAGAGCAGAACAGGCCCTAGCAGAAAACAGTGAAGGTATTAGTAAGCCCAGATCTATCATAACCTTCCAGAGTTCTATCTCTGTGTGAGACTGATGCCCCAAACCAAAGCCCATCATTATGGGCTCAGATCTGAAGTTTCCTGACCCTGTTTACAGAGCAGGAAAGGTATCATGATTCTTAAAGAGCACAGATATGGTGGAGGGACTTCAGAATCAAGATATTAGTTTGGTCAAGAGCAATTGTTTCCTACAAGCTGAAGTTGAATTTAATAAATTCCACTAGAAATGTTACATACTGAGCCAAGGATAGTAGAGAATCGTGCTTAAAGCTTGAGTCATTAACTTTTTGACAGATGTAAAATATTCATTACAAACATAGAAAGCCTCATTTCAGAGAAAATGACATCAATTTTAAAATACTTGATTCACATGGGAATCTTTAGAGGTTCAATTGATTGATAAGTTAGAGTAATTTTAATAATTTCAAGAATTTAATCTAAAATCATGTGATATCTATGTACCTTTTTATCCCTTCAGCACTGACTTTTGTGAAATGACAACAGGAATTCCTGATGATCACACCAAAAAAATGTGAGATCTAAATAAAGATAGATAAATAGAACCAAATATTAAAAAAATATATATTTATACACACACACACACAAACACACACCTATAATTATTGAGTGAGAGGAGGGTGGGGGGAAGAGAAGGAGAGAAGAGAAGGAAGAACAGAAGAGATTGAAATTTGGGAGGTTCAGTTTCAGGAACATCCAGATATTACAGGGTCTTTGATACTTTCTGAACTTCTCATTGTAGCATATATAAATAACTCTTCTTTTTTGGATCTAGTTGGATAAAAGAAAAGCAGATTATAAGATGCATGTTTCTTATTGCTCATCTGTTTGTTACTCTTAGTGGCAGCCAAACCCTTAGGATGGTACCATAATGCCTGTGTATGAGATTACCAAAGTGGCACAAAAGAGGAGAGAAACCTATTTGAGAAAGTAGAGCATTGACTTCCTGAAGGGGTTCAGGAGTAAAAAGAATGTACATGAACATGATTCATTAAAATTTTTGTCCCATAAGCCTTAGATTATCTTTACAAATGTATTAAGCCTCATTTCTAGGGAAAAATAACAGGTTTCAAATAACTGATTATTATTTTTAAAGGTCAACTATATTATAAATTATAGAGTAATTGTAGTTAATTGGCATTTAAAAATAAGTCTAGAAAAATATATGGAGTCTTACTATAAGCATTTTTAATCCTTTAGATGTGGTGCAAATGAGTCGGAAAACGTAACCTGTCTTGAAGCCACCAGTAAAATGTGAGATATAAATAGATACATAGAGGAAGAGGGTATATTGAGATTTGTGAAATCCAATTAGTCTGGAGTCCTTGTATTAGAGTGCAAGAATGACAGAGAAAGTAGAATAAGGGGGTGGGGGAATTATGCAAAATTCTGTCTTGGAAATCTGCATGGGAATAGAATTTTCTAGACAATATTCTAAAATTCTTTATAAATCTTCCAGTGAACAAAGTCACAAGACTTTAAGTCAAGTTCTTTTTATTCAAATGAATTTTTCATAGCTCCATTCCATGCAGCAAGTGTCTAATGATAAATTTTTGTGTTTGTTGGTGTTGAAAGTATAATGGATCAACTGTCCAGGCTTGATGATGGTGATGAAGATGTTTACACTCTCAATTTATATGAGTAAGTCAGTTTTATTTTTTTATATTGTGTCTTTTACATCATTGTATATTCCCCATAAAATTCCCACCACCAGTTCACCAGTGAACCATCACCAAAGTCCCTTGTGCTCTTTTTGCCCTGCTCTGATCCCTTTTCCTTCCCCTCTCTCACATAATGTCTCTTATCCATGGTTGCCTGCTGGTTTTTTATTATTGTTGTTGTTGTTGTTTTTCCTGATCCCTTATTTGGTTCCCCTAAATTCCTCCTATAAGTGAAACCATTCAATATTTTTCCTTTTCCTTCTGGCTTATTTCACTGAGCATAATCCCTTCTAGTTCCATCCATGTTGGTACAAATGGCATGAGTTTATCTTTTTTGATTGTTGAAATTAGTATTCCATTGTGTGTATATATCACATCTTCTTGATCCAGTAATCTATTTTTGGGCATTTGGGTTGTTTCCATATCTTACCTATTGTAAATAGTGCTGCAATAAAAATAGGTATCTTTTTGAATTCCTATTTTTGTGTCCTTCAGGTAAATTTGTAGGAGTGAAATTGCTGTGTCATATGGTAGATCCACTTTTAGTAGTTTGAGGAACCCTCCCACAGCTTCCCATAGTGGTTGGACCAGTTTGCATTCCCACCAGCAGTGTAGGAGAGTTCCTTTTTCGCCATATCCTTGCCAACGTTTGTTGTTGCCTGAGAATGTGTGTCATTCTCACTGGTGTAAAGTGTTATGTCATTGTGATTTATATATGCATTTCCCTGGTTATTAATGATGTTGAACTTTTTTTTTAATACACCTGTTGGCCATTTGCATTTCCTCTTTGGAGAAGTGTCTTATTAGCCTTTCTGCCCATTTTTTTGACGGGGTTGTTTACTTTGTTTTTGTTGAGTCATGTGAGCGCTTTGGTTTTTGTGAGCAGTCCCTTATTTGTATTGTGTGCAAAAGTTTTCTCCCAATCAGTAGGGGTGTCTCTTTGTTTTGATTAGTGTCTCTTTTGCTGTACAGAAGCTTTTAGTTTGATATAATCCCAGTTGCTTATCTTTTCCTTCACTTTCCTTACTTTGGGGGATGATTCCTTAGAGATGTTACTGATATGTATATCATGCAGTGTTTTGCATGTGTTTTCTTCTATATATTTTCTTCTATATATTTTACTTTATATATTTATATTTTATCTTTACATATTTCAGGTTTCAGGTCTTACATTCAGATCCTTTATCCATTTTGAGTTTGTTTTTGTGCATGATGTGTGGTAGTGGTCTAGCTTCATTCTTTTGCAAGTAGCAGTCCAGTTTTCCCAGCACCACTTATTGAACAAACTGCCCTTGTTCTATTGAATATTCTTTGCTTCTTTGTCAAAGATTAGTTGTCCATAAGTATGTGGATTTATTTCTGGATTTTCTGTTCAATTCCATTGGTCTGTGTGTCTGTTTTTGTTCCAGTACCATACTATTTTAGTTATTATGGCTTTGTAGTATAGTTTGAAACCAGAGTGTGTGATGCCTTCATTCTCCTTCTTTTTAGTGAGGATAGCTTTGGCCATTCAAGGTTTTTTTGTGGTTCTGTATAGTCAGCTTTAAGTTTGGAGGGAGGAAGCCATTGGTAGCTCCCTCATCATTAAGAAGTTAGGGTTTGTGCTGAGGCAAGAAAGAAAAAGGAAAACTATCCGAACTGTGGAAATATTGGTGAGATTTCTCTTATGCCTCTTTGTCAGTTTAAAGTATATCCAGGGGCCTCCCCAGTGGCCTAGGGGTCAAGTCTCAGCACTATAACATTTCCAGCTTCTTAACCACCTCCAAACAAGATAGTGTTTTTTTTATTTTGTTTTGTTTTTAATTACAAATGCTTATTTTATTGATACAATGGTAGTTGTAGTAGTCCCTGTGAGAAACACTGGTGTTTCAGACCAAGGGGATGATATAAGATTTGGAGTAAGACCTGACTTTAACATATTTTTTTAAATTTTATTTTGTAATTTTTTAAAATTGCATCAGCTTTTTATTGAGGTGACATTGGTTTACAACACTTCATATGACACAGGGTACAGGTTCACACCTCTTCAGATGTACGTTGCCATTCATGCTTACCGCTACAGTACCAATAACCCTCCACCACAGTTCATTGGATCCCTCCATACTTTGCTCTCCAACCTCCCCTCCCTCTTTGGTAACTTAATTCTACAGACAGATATATAGGTTTTGTTACTGGTTTGATTTTGACTGACTCCCCCCTCCCCGCCATTTCTCTATATTCCACATAAAGTACAACATTCCAATGTTTGTTTTTCTCCTTCTGACTTACTTCCCTTAGCCTAATCCCCCTGCCTCAGTTCCATCCACATTGTCACAAATGGCAAGATTTCATCGTGTTTTTTTTTGTTTGTTTTTTCTTTTTTGTTTTTAACGTAGCTGAGGAGAACTCCATTGAGTATATTTACCACATTTTTTTTCCACTCATCTGTCATTGGGCACTTCAGTTTTTTCCATAACTTGGCTCTTGCAAATAGAGCTGCAATAAACATAGAAGTGCAACTATCCCTTCTAATTAGTGTTTTTGCATCCTTCAGATAGATACCTAAGAGTGGAATTGCTGGATTGTATGGAAAATCTATTTTAAATATTTTGAAAAACCTCCCTACTGTTTTCCATAGAGGCTGAGCCAGTCTACATTCCCACCAGCAACATGCAAAAGTTCATTTTTCTTCACACTGCACCAGCAATTATTTCTGGTCTTTTTAATATGGGCCATTCTTATAGGTGCCTCTTATGTCCAGTCAGTGTAAAGTTAAACTTAGATCATTCATCTGTAAATGGATAATAATGCTATCTACAATCTGCTGAGCGTTGTAAAAAAAAGAAAAACTAATGTTAAAAAATAGTGTGTGAAAGTACTTTTAAAATTGTAATACCATAAATAAATTTTATATTAAAAACCAAAAATAACAAAAGTTCATTATGAGGAAACTAGAATATACAGGCCAGCATTAAATTTACCCATAAAGAATTATTGTTATTGTTTGATACATGCCCTTCTAGATTCTTGAGGCATAAATATTTTTTTAAAGATTTATTTATGCATACAAGCTGGGGTGCAGGCCAGAGGTGTGGGGCAATGAGAGGGTTCAACAGACACAGAGTGGGGAGCAGAACAGGCAGATTGACCGAAATACACTATTGAGGTGAGCAGCGGGTGAGGCAGGAAAGGTCTGCTGCACCATTTGGGAATCTCCCTGGTTGGGCATCAAACTTGTGCCACAGCTGCCGACAGCTCCACAGCGCTGTGCTTAACCTGTTGCACCACCAGGAAGTCCCATAAACATTTTTTCTTAGATATGGTATCACATTTAGATTACTTCTAAAATATGCTTAGTACTTAATGACATGAATATATTTTCACGTTAATAAATTTGCAACTCTTTTTTATTTCAGATTTTTTTGTTTCCTTAAGCCCTGCCAATAGCTGACTTTATATATTTTTAAATTCACATTGTTCTTATCAACTGTAAAGTACTTCATGCCATAGATGTGCCATAATTTAATAGTCAGATATTATTGGACAGTTATTTGCAACTTTTACTGTTACAAAAAAGGACTTGTATCTTTGAGAATAAATCTCGGTATTATTTCCTTATAATCAAGTCTCAGAAGTGGAAATTCTGTATAAAGGAATAACAAGGCTATTGATACTGGCATGCCCTCTATCAAGATGCAAAAGTGTGCATTTCCTCCCTCCCCATACTAGCCATACTTGATCTTTTTAACATAGTAAATATGTTTTGTCTAATGCACATTTCTTTAATATGCTTTTGTTTGACTTTTTTGGTAGAGCTTGTATGCCATTGTTTGTCATTGTTTGCAAACAGTGTACGTTTAAAACTGGGATGCTAATCTCTGTCATTGGATTGAAAAGTTAACTGTATCCATCCTTTTAACATCATACAAAGTGCTAGCACCTTCCTCTGAGTATTTAGCTTTTCATTATGTTATAGTTTATAGTTTTCATGTAATTGAGTATATTTGTACTTGTGTGATTTTTATCTTTAGTTTCTTAGAAAGTCATTTGCTACCCAGGATTTCAATATAGTCACCAAAATTTATCCTCCACATTAAATAAAACTTTTCCCTAGTACTTATCTACTAGCAATCTACTTTTTTCCTAAGTAGCTACTAGTTTTCCCCATATCAAAATTGTATTCCCTCCATTGTCCTTGCCTGTTTCAATAATCTCTGCTGTAGTTATCACCTCATAACTTCCTATGTTATATTCATTTGTTTTATTTATGGTCTTTGCAAAAATACAAACAAGAAAAAAATTTTTTTCCATTTTGTTAACTGCTGTAGCTTCAGTGGCACAGAGCAGGCACTCAATGAATTGTGTGAATCAGTTACTGAAAAAGTTTATCTTCTTCAATGATTTTTCAATGATTTCTCTATTATGTTATGAAATCTTACATACTAGGTCTGTTTCCAGACTCCATTCCATGTTTTTTTACTAACCTTTTGATTACAACACATTTTTCACACACGAAGGTATAACTTGCAGCATACTAAAAAGTTTTTTTTTAAACTTTAGGTACAATTTCTATGTAATGAATTGTATTGTTTTGTGGTAGTTCTGTGACTTGTGACTAATACCTTTGTCATCACCACTAGAATCATCACATAGAATAAGTCTATCATCCCCTCAAAATTTTTCAAATTCCTTTGTGTTCAGTACCTTCCCCAAACCCAGCCCTTGGTAATTATTGATCTATTTTCTTTCCTCATAGTTTTACATTTTCTAGGATGTCATTTAATGTAATCGAATAGTAAGTAATTAACTGAAATTGGCTTCTTTTACTTAGCACAATACATTGGATTCTTCCATATTAATATGTATCAGTAATCTGTTTCTTTTTATTGCTGAGTTGCATTCTATTACATGAGTATATTTTCTTATCCATTCAACCATTGATGGATATTTGTTTGTTTCTGTGTATGTGTGTGTGTGTGTGTGTGTATGTGTGTTGTTAGGGAAACAAATTAACAAATTACCCCCCAAAGCTGTCATTTTCTGCTAACACCTTCTAGCTGAGGTGGAGTGGAAGTCCACAGTCCCATTTTTCTTTGAATCACCCATTAGGCAAACATGGGCACTATTTACAAGAGAAGAGCAGTTTTGGAATGAATGAGGATGACAGTTTACAAGTCTACAAAGGCATCACTTGTATGGTGAAGTAGAGGAGTGGTGACAGTAATGCTACAGTTGTTGACTTATAATGATATACACCTGAAACTTAGAAAATGTCATTGATGGATATTTGTATTATCTCCAGTTTTGACCTCTTGGGAATAATGTGACCAGAAACTTTTACACTCAAGTTTCATGTATATGTTGTCATTTCTGATACATTGGGCTTGTTTTCTACAATCTTACTTTGCTTTCCGTATTAAACACTTCCTTGATATTTTCTCTTTAAATTTTTCTGCTTTACAATTTTACAAATAGGTCCTATTTCACAAATAGATTTGTTTTGGATTTATATATCCAAAATATACAAATAACCTTTAAACTTCAATAATACCGTGAAGTTTTAGAGAACACCAAAGATAAACTCATTCTGAAGTGACAAAATTTTTTTTGTCTAATTTGCTATGAATTGATATTTTATCCCTTTCATTTTTTTATTAATATGAAATTTACAAACCTGTTTTTAGAAAACACAATTATGCCTTTATTTCTCTTCCAATACCCACATTAAAACTGAACTTGGACCAGCAAAGATAAGAAATGAAATATGCTTTTATTTCTACTTACAAACATTAAATCTTTTTTTTTTATTGTTATTTATGTCTTTTACATTTTGTATTCCCCTTGGGCAGCCCACCACCAATTCACCCGTGATCCATCTCCATGGTCCCCTGTATTCTCCTCTCTTCCATTTTGTGCCCTTATCTTCCCCTCCCCCCACCCCACCCCCACCGCTGAGTGTCTCTCTCCCACCCAGCCTCCCTATAGTCCTGTTATAAGTGAAACCATTCGATATTTTTCTTTTTCTTTCTGGCTTATTTCACTGAG